>JAJOOF010000443.1:0-52953 GCA_029582545.1 Solanum lignicaule | reverse complement strand
CGTTTACCCTAGTTAATTTTCTCATCTTGATAACAACCGAAATTGACTTTTGATTATTGATTACTTACTGAATTCTTACAATTTGTTCAACAAATCCCTCCTTTTTATTTCTTTGTTTCTGGAAGTACTTTGGCTAATTGAATATAATTGTTGGTTAAAGTAAAGTCTAAACCATTTTCCTCGTGGGATCGACCCCAACCTACAAGTTAGGTTCTTTACTTGATAACGATCACTTATACTTCTTTAGGGAGGTGTAATTTGAGCGTATCAGTCGTTCATGCCCAAAACATCCGCATGAACTTCATCAGTTGAGTACCTTTGAGAGGAGTTGTATCTCCAAGTTCTAAGTTTTGAGTATTGAGTTCCTAATCCCCTTTGAGATTATATATCTAATCATGGGACTATAACATGTTACCCATGAAATCTTTTAGTTGAATTGTTCATGCCCATAATTCCGCATGAACCCTATAAGTCGAGCAGTCTTGAGCTGATAAGTTTATTTGAGTCCTTGAGTTGACTAGTTCATGCTCATAATTCCGCATGAACCCTTTGATTTGAGCATTCTTTAAATGAGTAGTATCAGTGAAGTTCTTGAGTTCCAAGTATTGAGATATATATATGGTTATTGAAAACCTTGCATCGAGTCATTCACGTCTATAATTCGGCATGAATCATATTTTAAGAAGTCATTTACAAATGTTTAAACTTTGTTTTAAGACTTTAAGCTTTGAGTTGAGTAAAGAGTAAGAGTAAAGTTCATTTTCTTTAAAATGATATATGGGAACTAAGTATTCCCAAGAGTAAATGTTTTCACATTTAAGATGAGAGGAAACTGAGATTTTCGAAAGAGTTTTTGAGCAAGAAAGGGAACATCGATTCCAAGAGAGCTTTTAAGCTAAGTTTTGAGTAATTATCTCAAACCAAAGAAAGAAGTTGTTTTAAAACATATGAGCTAAGTATATTTTTGGGAGTAGTATTGAGCAGCGATATGGGGATGCGAGTTCATATTAACTCAAGTCTCCATAAACCATGTAGCCATCATGGGTACTAATGGGTCATGCTTTTTAGATGATCACATAAGTTAATCTAGTGGATCCACTAAGTTAAGTAGTTCTATATGACGGAAAAGTATAGGACAATCTGGCAGCGTGATAGCAAGAACGTTGTATCACCACTTAGGCTCATAGTGGTGGTTGTCGGTTAGAGAATCTCCCACAAAAACTATATTACTTATTATATAAGTAAAGTTGAGTATGTTATTGCATTATATTTAACGAAGTAAGTTGCTTTTATTGTTTTATAAAGCTTTCCATATATTTCATGTGTATTGTTGCTTTATATTGAGTTGAGTATCCAGAGTTGAGTACCCAGAGTCGAATATCATATCTTTGAGTTGAGTATTTAATCTTTGAGCTGAATATCTAATCTTCTGAGTTGAGTAAGTTTGAGTAGTTTTGAGTATTCCTTGAGTTGAGTAAGTTTGAAAAGAGGTAAGTATGTTTTCCTTTTTATCAAGTTTCATGATTATGTTTATGTTTTAGAATTCCCCTTACATGCTCATACATTCCACGTATTGAGCCATTTGTCCTACATATTGTCATGATGCAGACACTGGTATTCGGGATCCTCAATAAGAGATTCGTTGATACATCTGGGTGTTCGAGTTAGCTATGGTGAGCCTTCTTGTTTCCGGAGGATTTCATTTACTTTTCAGTTTAGTCAGGATGTCGAGGGTGTTGTTCCGACTTCCATATTTATCAGTTAGAGGCTTCTTAGATAGTCAATATAGTTGAGAAGTATGTATTATATCATTTATTTTATTTAATGTTTTAAAGACATAAGATGCTTATTTTATGGTGAATTGAATATATTATTTTTATTCTAAGTTGTTCATTTTAGTTAAAGTTTTGAAAAGTTGAGTTTATTGAATTTTATTCGATTTTAAGTTTTTACATGCTTAAGTTAGTCTTCTGCTTGTAGTCAGCCAGGATAAGGGTTCGCTTGGGTACTTGCAATGGTTCTTGAGTGCCGGCCACGTCCAGGGTGTATACTCGGGTCGCGACAAAACTTTTCTTAAATGTACGTAGTCCCTCATTTATAGAAGTAGGGCCCTCACAACCATAAACAAGACCCTATTGACATGGCTTCGTAGACATCCTAGGATACTTGAACTCTGTGCTCTTATACCAAGTTTGTCACGACTCGAGCCGACACCCCGGACGTGGCCGGTAGTCGAGAACTATTGTTGATCCCCAAGCGAAACCTCATCCTGGCTGACTACAAGCAGAAGACTAACTTAAGCATACAAAGCTTAAAACAGAATAAAATTCATGAAAAACATAAATACAAGGTTTAACTCAAAAGAAAGCTCTGAATAAAAATAAATTATTCAACTCGCCATAAAATAGGCAACTTAAGTCTTCAAAACATTTGATAAAATAAATGAATAGACTTTTGAAACTCTAAAGTCTATATATGAAGCCTCTAAATGACAAAGATGGAAGTCGGGACAAGACCCACGACTTTCTAACAACTGATATAACTGTAAAGTAAATTAAATCTTCCGGAAGTAAGGAGGCTCACCATAGCTAACTCGAACTGCATGTGGTATCAATGAAGCTCTTGTTGATGACCTTGAATACCTATATCTGCATCATGACAGAATGTAGGCCAAATGGCTCAGTATGTGGATGTACGATCATGTAAGGGGAATTCTAAAGCATAAGATAAGCTTGAACTTGATAAAAAGGAAACATACTTACCTCTTCTCAACTCACTCAACTAAATTCAACTCAAAGAAACATGGTTCAATTCAACTCAAGGAATACTCAAAGGTACTCAAAACTACTCAAACATACTCAAGGATAAGATACTCAACTCAGCAATAAGGTTCTCAACTCAGTGAGACTCAACAATAAGGTACTCGACACAATCAAACACATATCAACTCAAGAATACTCAATTTATGATACTTAAGGATAAAACAATAGTAAAAGATGTAATATATATTTGGAAAGCTGTAAAATTGTAGATAGCAACTCAATGTATTGAACAATTCAATAGTACTCAGTGTGTATATAAAAATACAATATAACTCTGTGGGAGTTTCTCTAATCGATAACCATCATTATGTGCCTAAGTGATGATACAACGTACGCTGCTAGAACTGTCCTATACTTTGCCATCATATAAAACGCCTTAACTAAGTGGATCCACTAGTCTATGCTAAAAAGCACTTAAGAAATCATCTAAAAAGTATGATCCTTTACTACCCATGATGGCTACATGGTTTATGGAGACTTGAGTTATTTTGAACTCGCAACCCCATATCAGTGTTCAATACTACTCCCAAAAATATACTCTGCTCATATGTTTTTAAAAATAAATTTTTTTCTTTGGTTTGAGATAATTACTAAAAACTTAACTAAAAAGCTCTCTTCGAAATCGGTATTTCCTTTCTTGTTCAAATGTGAAAACACTTTACATCTTGGAAATACTTAGTTCCTATATAATCTTTGAAGAAATAAACTTTACTCTAACTCTTTTCTCAACTCAAAGCTTCAGTCTAAACACAAAGTTAGAACATTTGTAAAAGATTTCTTAAAATATAGTTCATGCCGAATTATGGTTGTGAACGACTCAATGCAAGGTTTTCAATAACCATAGATAGAACTCAATATAGGAACTAAAGAAATTCAATGATACTATTCATTTCAAGAATGTTCAACTCGGAGGGTTCATGCGGAATTATGAGCATGAACTACTCAACTCAAGGACTCAAAGATACTTCTCATCTTAAGACTATTCGACTTATAGGGTTCATGCGGAATTATGGGCATGAACAATTCAACTCAAGGACTTAATGGGTAACATGTAATAGTCCCATGATAAGAAATATAATCTCAAAGGGGATTAGGAATTCAACAGTCAAGACTTAGAACTTGAAGATACTACACCTCTCAATGAGACTTAATTTATGGAGTCCATGCGGATTTTATGGGCATGAACGACTCTACTCGAAGGTCTACACAACTACATGGAACTCATGTTTATGACTCTTCTCATTCTCTTACTCACTTCCTCAAAACTTAGTTCAAATAAATAGTTGATCTCAAAGGATTCACAATTGAACTCAAAGACTTTCTTGAACTTTACTCTTAACTCTCTCTTGAATGTGAATTATGAATTCAAATGTTATGGTTCATGATATGAATGGTCTAGGTGATAGTTTAGACTCATGAATACATTCTCCTCACTCTCATGCTCAATTACTTGAGTCTTGAAACAATTTATTAGAAATTGTAGAAGACTCATCAAAAGGACTCTCTCAAAATGTCCAGAAGAACTCTCAACACTTAACTCTTAACTTTACCTTGAATTTGAATTATTAATTCAAGGTTATGATTCATGTTATGAGCGATTTCTAAGTGTTTGGAAGTAGTTTAAAGTGTTTAGAATCAAAATGGGTGAAGATACACTTCAAAGGAGCTCAAACGGGACAACCGATGGAATAGGAGTGAGGAAAGGCGACCCTAGCGCGTTCCGGGCGTAGGGCGCCAGCCCCAAACTTCAGAGACTGCTTATGGGTGCACTGCAGGGGCTCCGCCCCAGCCCCTTGGGTGCATATGGGGCACGCCGACCTAGCATCTCCCCAGGCCAAGTTCGAAGAATTTCACCTATCGTTTTTTTATCCTAAATTACTTTTAATCTATTTCTTTTCTCAAGTTTTCCTAATATTCAATTACCTAACATAACTACACACTAATCCACTCAAAACAATCACTTTCATCTCAAGAAATGATAAAAACCCCAGCAAAACAAGATTTAGAATGAACTTTAACAACACCTATCAAGAACTTAAATCCTTCAACTTTTGCGAGTGAAATTAAGCTGATAATAATATGTTTGCCGTGTGGGTGAACAAAACCAGCACTATGGAATCTTACATGCCTCTTAGGGATTAAACCCATGGCGAAAATCCGCAACAACGCGCAAGAATCTCGACAACCGCATGACCCTCTCCTCTTTTCTCATCTTTTCTATTCTTCAACTCTCAACTAAAACCCTAGGAGTATATTAGAATTATAAAACCGAACCTAATCACATTATACCCCTAAAAAATTAATAAAAATGAATCAAATCTGATTGGGTAAGGAAAAGACCAAACTACCCCTCTAAAATCCGGTTTTGACCTTCCTTATCTAGACAACCCAACTTTGAATGGACATATCTCCCTCATACGAACTTGAAACTAAGCAAACTCAGTGGATTTGGAAAGATAATTCAGAGATATTTTATACGGTATCTGGTAGCACACCTAACTCACTTTGAGCGAGGAGTTATAGTCGTTGAAGTCGACCCAAAACTCATACTTAAGCATAACTTGCAAAATTTCAGATTTTGCTATTTCCAATTTAGTTCTTTTTTTGAACTCAAGGTGCTACATCTAGTGACCTGACCTTAATACTTAATAAATTTTAAATTCCTTGGTAAAATCCTACTCACAACGATGGATGGTTCGAGTCTTAGTTTAAAATAATTTATGGGGTGTTACAATGAGTTATGTGATGGTACATTGCCACGCCCACGCTGCCAGAAGTGTCATATACCTTTCCGGGGTATAGAACTTCTCAACTAAGTAGATCCACTAATCTATGCTTAAAAGCAATAAGGAATCATCTAAAAAGTATGACCCTTTCTACCCCAGTTGGCTACATGGTTTATGAGGACTTTGAGTTATCTGAACTCATGCCCATATCGGTGCTCAATACCACTCCTAAAATATAACTTAGCTCATATATTTAAAAAACATTTCCTCATCCTCAAATTTTAGATTATTACTCAAACTATTTTTCTTAAAATATATAGGACTCAAAACTCCTCATGAACTTCTTTGGAAATCGGTGGCTTCCCTCATTTTAAATGTGAAAATATTTACTCTTGGGAATACTTAGTTCACATATATTCTTTTTGAAAAAGGAACTGAACTCTCCTCATCCTTAAACTCAAGTACTCAAGTCTTAAGATATTGTAAAATACTTCTCAAAATGAATCGAAAGAACTCTCAAAAATTTACTCTTAACTCTACCTTGAGTTTGAATTACGAATTCAAGGGTTATGATTCATATTATGGATGATCTCTCGATGTTTAAATGTAGTTTAGAGTAGTTAGAATCAGTAGGGAGTCAAGGTATACTTTAACAGAACTTAGACGGAGCAAACGACAAAAAAAGGGTGGGGGCAGGCGACCATGAACTTCAGAGGCTCTATTTTGGTGTACTGCTGGGGCGGTGCGCCAGCCCTCTTGGGGCATCGGTGGCGCATCGTGCCACCCCTCCCCTAGAACGACCGGACGATTTTTTTTCTCGTTTTCTGACCCTAACTCGCCTAGAATCGATTTTTTTCCTCAAATTTTCCTTAGATGCAATTATCCAATACAAGTACACAAGAATCTACTCCCTTATTCTCAAGAACAACTCTCACTAATCGAAACCCTCATCTCAAAATTCATCAAAACTTTATAAACGAAGCATCAAGAACAAAACGTCCAGAAAACCTATCAAGAATTCAAATAATTGAACCACAAGAATGAAGTTACAGATGGAATTTACATGATTGGCGTGTGGGTGAACTAACCTAACGCTATGAAAGCTTAAATACCTCCATCTGGCATAATGAAATATATCCCAGTAGAATTGAACAATTTACTCATCAGTATAGTGGTAATAAGAACATTAATGAACAGTAAACTCATTTGACAACATTAACTGACACGAGCTTTTTTTTAAGTGAAAGAAAAATAAGAGCAGAACATCAAAAAATAAGAGAAAACTTCTCTATTTATACTTACCAAAGGAAAGTAGAACAAATGATTCTTCTGTCTTATCAGAAAAATTACAACACTTCAAAAAAGTTAACCCTTTAAATAACTCATAACCACCCTTCAATATGAAAATATGCTATTCAAATTGTATTTTTGAAGAAAAACTACTTTATTTCTCATTTGCACTTTTTAATATCCAACACTAATCACCTCATCAAGTTTAGCAATCCCTTGTGAACTTTTGTCACAGGCCTATAACAATCTTCCCAAAATGTCATATCCCTTCAAAATGTCACAACCTTTCAAAAAAATAGCAACTCTTAAGAAAAGTGTCAACTTTTCATAAAAGTCACAACTCTTCCTTTTCTATTCACACCTTTCAAAATTCAATGATACATTTAACCAAGATCAGAGATGAGACAAATCACACCACATGTATCAAAAGTTAACATTCATAAATCTGATTTCCTTAAACAACAAAAATGAAATAGTAGTTGGTAGACTAGACCACGAATCCAAAGGTAATATTGGTAACAACAATTTTACTTGACAACAAAAATAAGCTACTAGTTGTTGATACAATCATTCCTCTGCATTTTTTACACCACTTGTCCTTGCGAATAAAATCATGGTTGATCGTTAGCGTTTGTACCTGATTATCCTTCCTTTGATTTCTTCCCCGATATCATATCATCGGAAGGATGTTCCAAAAACTGGCTGAATTGTTGTTTCATTGGTGAAAGACCGACGCTGCAGTTTTTGTTCTCCACTTTTCGTTAGTATTTTTTTCCAATCTAATGTACCTCCATCACCTTTTCAGCGAAGGTCCCTATTTTGCATGTGTCACACCAAAACGTGAACCCCCTAATGTTTTGCTTTTCATGATCTGCATTCTTTTTCATGTCATATGCATTGTCATCTATCAACAAGGATGGTGGATCATCATTGTTTGGACTTGATGATCCTTCCTCTAATTTCTTCACTGATATCATATCATCGCAGGGACGTTCCACAAGCTGGATGAATTTTGATTTCTTTCAAAAAAGTCCAATGCTCCAGTTTTTGTTGTCCTTCTGCTGTTCTCTAAAAGTTGCCTCCTTGCGTTTGTGTTCAATATCCAACACTAATCGCCTCATCAAGCTTAGTAATCATTCTTTTGTCACACGCCTATAACAATCTTTCCGAAAAGTCACATCCCTTCACAAATGTCACAACCTTTCAAAAATGTCGCATTTCTTAACAAAAGTCACAACCCTTCATTTTTTATTCATAACTTTCAAAACCCAATGACACATCTAACCAAGATCATAGATGAGACAAATCACACCACATGTATCAAAAGATAATATTGATAAATCTGATTTCCTTAAACAACAAAAATGAAATACTAGTCGGTAGACAAGACCACGAATCCAAAGGTAATACTGGTAATAACAATTTTACTTGACAACAAAAATAAGCTACTAGTTGTTGACACAATCATTCCTTTGTGTTTTTGACACTCTTTGCGAATAAATTCATGGTTGATCATTATTGTTTGGACTTGATGATCCTTCCTCTGATTTATTCCCTAATATCATATCATTGGAAGGATGTTCCACAAGCTGGGTGAATTGTGGTTTCATTGGTGAAACACCAACACTGCAGTTTTTGTTCTACTCTTTGCGTTTGTGTATCTTTCCATTCTTATGTGCCTCCATCACCTTTTCAGCGAAGGTCCCTATTTTGCATGTGTCACACCAAAACGTGAATCCCCTAATGTTTTGGTTTTCATGATCTATGTTCTTTCTCATGTTATCCGCATTGACATCTATCAACAAGGATGGTGGATCATTATTGTTTGGACTTGATGATCCTTCCTCTGATTTATTCCCAGATATCATATCATCGCAAGGAGGTTCCATAAGCTAGATGAATTTTGATTCCTTTGGAAAAAGTCCAATGCTCCAGTTTTTGTTGTCCTTCTGTTCTCCAAAAGAATGTGATGACTCATGCAAGCAAGATTATGGTTGAGAGTAGTAATAAATCATTTTTCAAGCCTGTTATGGAGTTTCAAATTATCCTCATAACCATGCTTTTGGTTATGATCATCATGGATTCTTTTAATTCTTTTTTCCTCATCTTTTGGTTAAATTAATCATAGCCAAAATCTCTCTGGTTGTCTTATTTATTAATATATGTTTCATTATTAAAATGACATTAATACAATGTAACGTTCTTCCGTTTCAACAATGTTATTATTTAAGAAGACCGATTTAAATCATATTAAACGGTAATATAGACATCTTTTAAAAGTTCAAGAAGTTAATAGAGAAGATCAGAAAAAATTGTTGAAGACTGAGAGAAAACTTCTCTATATATATCCAATAAAGGATAGCAGAACAGATGTTTATTGTGTCTTATTAGAAAAAAAAAATCACAATCTTCTAAAAAATTCAAAATCCTTTAAAAAAATCATAATCACCCCTCAATATGAAAATATGCTATTCAAATTATATCTTTTGAGAACAATACTTTATTTCTCTTTAAAACGTTTTAATACCCAACAATGATCACCTCATAAAGCTTAGCCATAATTCTTTTGATACAATTCATTCTCAAGAATTTCATACAGTGATTAATTATTAAAATCAATGATAGATAACATGTACCCATAAACAAACACCACAAACTATACTTGAATATCTCGTAAAAAAGAACAGTTCATTTAAATTCCTGAAGATTTTCTAAACATCAAATTGAAGCGATAGATAAATGGAAATCATGGCACACACAAACACACACACACACACACACACACACACACACACACACACACACATATATATATATATATATATTCACACCTTGGATGATTAAGACTAACATTATTTTGCATAAATAGATATAGAGACAAATTATTGTTCAATCTGTATTAGTAAAACACTTTAAAAACTTTGAAAATTGTCTCTGTAACAATAAATTGAAACGGAAAAGCAGAAAATCGAGTCAAATACTGAATGCATAGTGTATCCTTGGAGAAATTATTCGCCTCAAGTACCCAATGTTATTGAAAAATATCTTGTCAGGATATAACGATTTTATTCACCAGTTTATCGGTAAAAAAATTAATTGTGTCAGCGAATCACTAATCAACGGGAGCAAAGTACACTGGAATACTAGATTTAATTGTGCAGAAGAATAAGAAGTTCAGAAATTTCATTGTTGAAAAATAAGAGAAAACCCCTCTATTTACAAATAACAAAGGGTAGTGTGAACAAATTTTTATTGTGTCTTATCGTAATGGTCACAACCCTTTAGAAAAGTCAAAAGTCATAACCTTTCGTAAAAGTCACAACCTTATGGAAAAGTCACAACTTTTCATAAAAGTCACTCCTCTTCAGAAAAGTCACAAATCTTCATAAAAGCCGCACCTCTTCAGAACAATCGCACCTCTTTAGAAAAGTCATAACTCCTCATTTTTCATTCACAACATTTTAAAACACAATACAAATCACACCACATGTATCAAAAGATAAATTTGATAAATCCGATTTCCTTAAACAACAAAAATGAGGTACTAGTTGGTAGACTGGACCAACAAAATAGATATAGAGACAAATCAAACTACATTGATGATTATCCAAAGGCAATACTGGTAAGACCAGATTTACTTGACAACAAAAATAAGCTACTAGTTAGTTGACACAACTTTACTCAACACAATCAGTCCTCTGCATCTTTGACACAACAAATAATAATATTTGCTTGTCCTTGGCAATAAAACCATGGTGATCGTTATCATTTGTACCTGATGATCCTTCCTCTAATCTCTTCCCTTATATCAAATCATCGCAATGATGTTCCACAAGCTGGATGAATTGTGGTTTCATTGGTGAAAGAGCAATGCTGCAGTTTTTGTTTTGCGTTTGTGTTTTTTTCCAATTTTATGTGACACCATCACTATTTCAGAAAAGGTACCGATTTGGCATGTGTCACACCAAAATGTGAACTCCCTATTGTCTTGCTTTTCATGAGTTGCATTCTTTGTCAAGTCATTTGCACTGTCATCTATCAACAATGATGGTGGATCGTTATCGTTTGTAGCTGATAATCCTTTCTCGAATTTCTCCCGAGATACCAGATCATCGGAAGGACGTTGCATAGGCTGCATAAGTTTTGGTTTTTTTGGTAAAAGACCAATGCTGCAGTTTTTGTCATTCTTGTGTTCTCTTAAAGCAGCAACCTTGCGTTTGTGTTTTTTTCCTTGCAAGTGGTCATTCAGGCCATCATGACTTGTAGTACATACCTGACAAAGTTCACAATTCCACTCCATAACATTTTTCACTAGAGCACTGCTCAATGAAGGCTTATCAGCAACCTCTTCAATTAGAGTTATAGCTTTCCGTTTTGCTCCAGAGAAAATAGTGTCAGGCATAGCCTGTATCAATGCCAAAATAAGCACTTATCAGAAATTTAAACACCTCGGAAATGGTTTACGGATCTGAAAGCATTAAATGAATCTACAATTTTTTTGATTAAGGAAACATATTTTGGAGTACACTTTCCTGATTCGGCTCAACATTAACTAGGTTGTATAATAATGAATGTTGTTGCCATTGATAACGTTTAGGAAACAAGTCTAAATAGATATAATTTCCGCTAGAGAAAATCATGTAAGTTCAAAGCTTAAAAGAGTCGATGCACATAACCAGAAATTTAAGAGTTAATAATGCGGGCCAACAATAAAGAAGAACACTTACCAGAAAAACTCCGCTAAAGTCAGGGGGCTGTTCTTGTGAAATCTCCACCTTTGGACTTCGATTCAATATTGAAATTTTTTATTCCCCGGCACGGTACCGAAAAGGAACCTTTGAGATCATCTCCTCAAAGACCTTAGCCTGCTTTTTCAATTTATCTGCCTCACACATTGCTTCTTCTCTTTCCATCAGAAATCACACGAGATTTATTAAAGTGCAAGAAGAAGAGAAGAATATCAGCAAATACATGAAAAATGAGGGAAACCACTATTTATAGCAAACAAGTGTGATCTAATTAATGTTTTGTTCCTAAAAAGAACTTCATTTTTCATAATACCTTTTAAACAACATGTTTTCTCTAATTGATGTTTTTTCCTAAAAAAGAACTTCATTTTTCATTAAAACCTTTTAAATTACATGTTTTCTCTAAATGATGTTTTTTCCTAAAAAGAACTTCATTCTCATTAACACCTTTTAAATAACATGTTTTATTCTAATTGATGTTTTTTCCTAAAAAAGAACTTCATTTTTCATTAACACCTTTTAAATTACATGTTTTCTCTAATTGATGTTTTTTTCCTAAAAAGAACTTCATTTCTGATTAACACCTTTTAAACGGCATGTTTTAATCTAATTGATGTTTTTTCCTAAAAAAGAACTCCATTTTTCATTAACACCTTTTAAATTCCATGTTTTCTCTAATTGATGTTTTTTCCTAAAAGGAACTTCATTTCTCATTAACACCTTTTAAACCGCAAGTTTTCTCTAATTGATGTTTTTTCCTAAAAAAGAACTTTATTTTTCATTTAACACCTTTTAAATTACATGTTTTCTCTAGTTGATGTTTTTTCCTAAAAAGAACTTCATTTCTCATTAACATCTTTTAAACAACATGTTTTCTCTAATTGATGTTTCTTCCTAAAAAGAACTTCATTTTTCATTCATACCTTTTAAATGGCATGTTTTCTCTAATTGATGTTTTTTGCCGAAAAATAACTTCTTTTTTCATTAACACCTTTTAAATTACATGTTTTCTCTAATTGATGTTTTTTTTTCTAAAAAGAACTTCATTTCTCATCAACACCTTTTCTTTAAATTGCATATTTTATCTAATTGATGTTTTTTCCTAAAAAAGAATTTCATTTGTCATTAACACCTTTTAAATTGCATGTCTTCTCTAATTGATATTTTTTTTATAAAAAGAACTTTATTTCTCATTTACACCTTTTAAAAACTCAACAATATCACGTCATAACGCTTAACAGTGATTCTTAGGACTTGACATAAAATATTGAAAATCGAATTACCAAACCAAAACTTTTGGTGATTTGGTATTCAACGATTTGATATTTGGTATGATATTCAGGAGTAAACTTTTAGAATTATGGTATTCGAAATTGAGTTTGGTATGAGACATTAGTACTATTTGGTATTGTCACGACCCATGCCAACGTGATTGGCACCCACACTAACACTCCGGTGGGAGAACCACTACTACAACCCAAACCAAACAACTAAAGCAATAACTAAGGCATTTAAGTCAAATACTAAGGAAGAAAAATAGAGTTCCCATAAACCCTAACAAAAGTCTAACAATACTAAACTATCAAGGCGGAAGAATAACCTAGAACGTGAAAGTCAATCCAAAACATCTAACAATGATCCCTAAACAAGAAGGGATACAACCCAAAACTGATAATCTAACTAAAAGAATTGTCTAAGTCCGGAAATGGTGGAAATAAACGAAAGAGAATCTCATGGCAGCCCAGAAGAACTGGCTCACCTTTGAATTCGAACGATCACTGATCTCCTAATCGAGGTCTGTCAGTAGCAGCTTGAAGTTGTCATGTACTCAACAAAAATAAGAGCAAGTGCAATATCAGTACACAACCACAGTGTATTGGTAGGATCACGCAGCGATCCCACTAGTGCAACATAAACAAGTCAAGACAACAATATAATCACATGCATATATATCAACATATACAATATTATCAACATTTACGAACAACGATCAGTTTCAACTTTTATATCACATCATTGGTCCTCTCATGGAACCCAAACCCAAAGGGTTAGCATGCCGGAATGTGGCAACCGATCTCATATTTATGCCGGAACGTGGCAACCGATCCCATATTTATGCCGGAATGTGGCAACCGATCCAAATTACTTATGTCGGAACGTGGCAACCGATCATATTCACACACAACAATCACAAACACAAGTATATCCTTAAGATCATACATTTAAGTCATGATTTCATGGCAATGATAATTCATCTATCTCATTTACAACAAGTGTGATCAACATTGCAACATTCATACATATACAAGTATCATAATGAAGCAAGAATAAGCATACATCGCACAAACATAGAATCACAAACATCACATACCTCGAAATAAGCTTGAAACCGTAAGAAACTTGATTCTTCCCTTTCCGGATTTGTTCCACTTGTTCTTGGTCTAAAAACAATCAATATAATACGGGAATCAATAAACAATCAGTAATTACCCGAATTGCTAACAATTCTATGAACCCTAGATCAAACCCATGATCCCAATTATCCAATTTAGGGTTGTTTCCACCATAGAATCTATAACAAAACCCTCCCCCATCAATATTCACCCATTCTACTACGTTTTACGAATCAAAAAATGGATTTGGGAGTGAAAAGCTTACCTTTAGCCTCAAGAATGGTGAGAAACGAGTAGGACTCACCTGAGGTTCATTCCTTAGATCTAAAGGTCGAAATGTGCATAATGAGATCGTTAAGAGGTTTATTATTGACTTTAATTCGCGTCGAGCCCGCCACACCCACCCCGATACAGCGGCCCATCCAGAGCGGCAAAACCCAGTGCTAAAGCGACATTGATGAACCAGTGAGCTATTTAAAGAATTCCAAAACTCCCATTTAACAACGTACCTCTAACCCACGACGCTCAGAAATTACCCTTTACGCTAAGATCGATTTCGGGTTTTCTACTCGCCCGAATTCAATTTCTTAAAGTTGTACGGGATTTTTAACGAGTTATCTAACTACTCATGTAATCAAAATCAAAATCAACTCACTCGATTGCTACCAGATTTCCCTACACCTTAATGACTCCAATTTCGTCCAAATCTGGAAGAGGTTGAGAAATTTCAAGATACTACAAAAAAGTTTTTCGGCCCCAAATTTTCCCCAGTTGGTTTTTCTATAACGACGGAACCCGGTCGTTACAATAAATACTAATTTACCCATCACTCGACCCTGAGTGACAAACATAGGAAAAATAGGCTAAGGAAAAAATGAAGTAGTACATGATTCAACGAACAATTAAGGATACTTTTATCGCATATCTTTCTCGATTTCGCAAGTAGCTTCCTTAACAGGACAATATTTCCATTGAACTTTCACGGATGTAATCTCCTTGGTCCTCAACTTATGCACATCACGATCAAGAATTGCAATCAGTTCCTGCTCATATTGGAGGTCCTTGTCTAACACAATTGAGTCCCACTAAATGATATAGTATCTATCACGATGATACTTCTTAAACATGGATACGTGAAATACCAGATGAACACTCGATAGATTAGGAGGTAGAGCCAATCTATATGCTACCGGTCCTATACATTTAAAAATCTCAAATAGACCAATATATCTAGGACTTAGCTTACCCTTCTTACCGAATATCATCACCCCTATCATGGGTGATACCTTAAGAAGAACATTTTCACCGGATTGAAACGCCATGTCTTTTACCTTATGATCCGCATACTTCTTTTGTCTACTCTGGGCTGCTAGAAGCTTAGATTGAATATTCATCACCTTATCATGAGCATCCTTCACTAAATCAACCCCCAATAATTTCACATCGCCAGCCTCAAACAATCATATGGGTGATCTACATCACCTCCCATATAATGCCCTAAATGGTGCCATGTCAATGCTGGAGTGATAACTATTATTATAAGAAAATTTACACAAAGGTAAGAACTTATCACAATGCCCTCCAAAATCAATCACACATGCCCTCAATATGTCTTCTAATACTTGAATGGTCTTCTTCGATTGCCCATCCGTCTGTGGATGAAAGGTTGTAATAAAAGTGAGTTGTGTGCACAATTCATCATGCAATTTTCTCCAAAACTTGGATGTGAATTGGGTACCACGGTCTGAGAGGATAGAAAGGGGCACCCCAAGCAACCGTACTATCTCTTACACATATACTTTAGCTAATTGTTCCACATTATAATCTATTCTCAAATACATATATATAAACTTAAACAACTCAAATACATATATATATATATATTTATATATATTTTTATTTATTTTTATTTTTTTAGTTTTTTTCTTAATGTCTTCTTACTTGTTGATATTTTATTATATCGTGCATCAACTTAAAAAAGAGAAACAATTGGAGAAATAATGTTAACTTTGTAATAAAATTGTCACGCCCTGAGCCTACACCCTGGGCGGGACTAGCACTCGAGAACCATTTCTGGCCCCAAGCGAACCCTTGGCCTAGCTTACTTACTCAGCAGAAGACTTACCATACGAAATAGCCTCAAGATATAACTCATGCAATAACTTAAATAGATATTAAACTTAGCCAAAATGGCAACTCAAGTTTTAACGTATACAACTGAAAAATGGAAAGACTAAATAATTATAACTACTCGTCTATGAAGCCTCTAAAACAAAGAAGGATGTCGGGAAAAGACCCCAGATCATCCTAACAACTAAAGTACTATATCAAAAAAAGATAATAAGGGATCCTCCAAATAGAAAGGAGGCTCACTAACTAACTCTGAGTGCTCAACTGGATCAACGAGGCGCTAGAAGATGACCCTGGTTACCTGTGTCTGCATCAATACATTGAAGGTACGAGTATGCGAGGGGAAAACTAAACATGACATAAGCTGGAAAGGAATCTGAAAAGAACATATACCTTGGTTTTACTCAACGCAGGAATAAGTGATGATACATCGTTTCGCCCACAGTGCTAGAATTGTCCTAAACTTTGTTGTCATATAGAATGCCTCAACTAAGTGGATCCACTAGTCTATGCTAAAAAGCACTAAGAAATCATCTAAAAAGTATGATCCTTTCTACCCATGATGGATACATGGTTTACGGAGACTTGATTTATTATGAACTCGCATCCCCATATCGGTGCTCAATACTACTCCCAAAATATTTTCAGCTCATATGTTTCGAAAAGAAAACTCTTTTTGTGATTTGAGATAACTACTAAAAAACTAGCTCAAAAGATCTCTTGGAAATCAGTGTTTCCTCTCTTGTTTAAATGTGAAAACACTTACTTTTTGGGAATACTTAGTTTGAATATACTCTTTTTGAAGAAATGAACTTCATTTGTTACTCTTACTAAATTCTAAATTCAAGTCTTAAAACAAGTTTAAAACATTTGCAAAAGACTTCTTAAAGTAACTCTAAGAACTTTCTAGACTTGGCTCTTATCTTTCCTTGAATTTGAATTTATGGATTCAAGGTTATGATTCAAGTTTATGGATGATTTCTAGGTGTTTAGAAGTCATTTAGAGTAGTTAGAATCAATATGAAGTGTTAGTACACTTTAGAAGGACTTAAACGGGCCAAACGATGAAAAACGGGTTGGGGCGGACGGACCTAACGCACTGCTGGAGTGCTGCGCCAACCCCCAAAGTTCAGAGACCACTTTTTGACGCACTGCTGGCGCGTCACCTCAGCCCTCCTGGCGCAACAGGGGCACGTCGCTCCAGCATTTCCCCAAGCAAAACTGATGAACTTTTTCTCTCGTTTTCTGATCTTAATTCGATTAATTTCGATTATTTTTCTCAATATCTCATTACATTTAGATACCCAAAACATATACACAAAATCTAACTCAAGAAATTTACAGTATAATCTCAAGAAACTCCTCAATCTCAACCCAAATTCATGAACTAAAGCAATTCAAGAACACCCATTAAGAACATTCAAACTTCCAATCTTTTTAGGATGAAATCACGCTGAAATAAACATGTTTGGTACGTGGGTGAACGAACCTATTGTTATGAAAGTCTCACATACCTTGTAGGATCAAATCCTTGACGAAATCCGCAATCAATTTCTTACGGAGACGGTGAATCTTGACTTTTCCCCTTCTCTTCTCTCTTGAGTTCTCGTCTCTAAAGCCCTAACGTGAATTTCCAAATGTGCAAACTGAACCAATTCAGTTTTGACCCTAATTAATTCACTAAAAACTAAATAAATTAATTGGGTAAGGAAATGACCATAATACCCTTCAAAAATCTGGTTTAGACTTTCCTTATCTAAACAGTCCGACTTCAAATAGGCATATCTCACTCATACGAACTCAGAATTGAGAAAACTCGGCAGCATTGGAAAAATAATTCAAAGATTTTTCTTAGGGTATCTGGAAGCACACCTAACTCATCCTGAGATAGGATTTATGGTCGTTTGAAGTTGGCCAAAAACTCATACTTATATTACTTAACTAATTTTCTAGATTTTTCCTTCTTTCCAAAAACAACTCTTTCTAAATCTAGCTCTTCAAATAGCGAGGTGTTACAACAATCAACTGCAACTTCAATACGGTATTATCGAACATCGTACCAAATGAAAGTTTAATTTATCGATTACTAAATAACTGAATGAAAATTTAAAAATTTAGTATATGATATCTAGCTTAAATTACCAATTACCAAACTAAAATTTGAGGATCCCGAACCGAACACCGAGCACACACCCCTAAATTAATTCTTCCCAAATATCCAACTATTAAAATTAACAAAAAGGGTTTTGGTACCGATGATTAATTAATTATTACAAAAGTTGGAATTAATCCCTCTAAAACTTTCTCTTTGTCAACTTTATCTTCTACCCGATAGTAATATTTTTTCCTAAAAATAAATATATTGGCTCCTCAATAATTAATGATCTTGTATGAAATAATCAAGTATTATTATAAAATATTACTCTCTCTATTTCATATTAACTGAACTTTTGAGATTTTTTTCATTGTTCAAAATAGTTGAAATGTTCAAGATGGATGTTATTTTTTTTTTTAAATATTCATGCTCTTCTTTAATGAAGTTTGATATTTTCTAGGAAACAAAGAGCCCTACTTATAAATTAAATCATGATTTAAATTATGTCCTTGATATAGTGGAGTATAAAATAGATGTCAATTACACCAAGAAGTTGATTTCACTTATTATCTTCATTACTTCCCTCTATTATGAAGATTTATCCACGCATGCACAGTGATAAGATATCCATTGAATTAGAAATAAATTTATCATAGATATAATATAGGGAAAAGACACTATGAAGTTTTCATATGCATGCATACAAAATCTATTGTATATAAGAAATAGATTTTGTATGCATTTTAAGAAATAAAATATATGAATGAACACATGATAAGAATGCATATTTTAAAAGAGAAAATAATTCTTTTCGTCCATGTGTTATCATTTAATTTTTGTTTTGGTCCCTATGATAGCTCACTAATCATACTTAACATTTAACTAATCAAAGTAAGTGATTTCAGTCCTTCTACTAATGGTGAATATAAATTTAAATAGATCAATTTTGGTATTACAACAAGAAACACTTCCATGCAGAGAATAAAACCTAAAGATAGATCAAGTTTGTAAATTCTCCTGTAACATCTTTTCTCTTACACAACCATATCGCAGTCTGACTCTCTTCCTCAATTTGAATGTGAATTAATCCTCTAATACACTAATTTATGTGTTCTTGGTTAATGAACAATTTTTCTGTTTAGTTTCCTCCCCACTTATACGAGAATACAATCTAGACACTCCTCCTGTAACATTGAAAACAACTCGGTACACTTATTTAAGAGCAACAATATCATTCAATTTAACAATAAAATGTTGAAGCAAGAATGGGCTACAATTCACGCCGACATGTAAGTACTCAATTAATTTAGTTATAGCCTAGATCTTTGATTATAGGAAAATATGAGTAAAAGATTGAGTTATAGGATTACTAACACAACATCTAATATTTTACATGAAAAATAAATATAACTTTTTTTTAAAGCTAGAAGAATTATAAAAATCAAATATTTGTAGTGCATATTCTAAATTTGTATGACATATTACATTTTGTGTTTGTTCTACATATTAGAATGACATAATCATATTGTAACGACCATATTGAATAATTCTAATGATGAAAAAAGGGTAATAAAAGGGAATGTGATTTATTATTGGTGTGTGATGTGTTGAGAATGATTTGAAAGACTTATTGATTAATTTTTTATTCGTATCACGATGTATTGTTGTGAATTGTGCATTGTTATGGGAAAGGTCATCTCCTCATTATTTGTGTGAACATGTCATTTGCATTGGTTTTGAGACATGGTTGTTACAAGTGTTATATGAATTGAGGAAGAATAAGAAATTAAAGAGTATGTAGCATTTTAAGAGACGTGTCGCACGCTGCAACATATATTATGATTTGAGGGACTTGTCGTTGTGATAGATTCTACTATCGAGGAATGTGTCGCATGCTGCGATGGATTCTATTATCGAGGGATGTTATGCACACCGTGATGAATTTCTATTATTAAGGATCGTATCGTATGCCTCAATGGATGCATTGACGGATATATATGTCCCACTGGGTCCCGGACTGAGAAACAATGGGTGTGTATCACTAGGTCAGACATGCATTACCATACTTGACATTACATTTCATTACAGTGCATATGTTTATCATTTGTGAACTTGTGAGTGCCTTTCAGTTGAACTTATGATTGATGAAGTTGATCTTGTATGTTACTGATATGTAATTGTTGTACTTGAGTTGTGTGCTATGAAATTGTGAACAGTTAGGTTGGGTTGATTTTATGCAGGTTGTAATTGTAGAGGTTCGGTTGGGGTGGTAGGAGTACCCGTATTCTATATTCTTAACTTGTATTTAGGAGTTCGCTTGATGAGTACCATGTGGTTTGGTACTCACGACTTGCTTCTACATTTTTGTAGGTTATCAACCCAGATTTTCACTATACTCTCTTATCTTCTTGTCTGAGGCTTCCTATGGAGATTTGTGAGGTAGCTGATTGTCATCTCATCAGACTTTTTTACTCTTACTTATGATCTTGTTCTACTTTAGAGACAACATCATTTGAGACTTGTTTATTTCTTTCAAATATATTGTAATACATTAGAGTCTTGTACACGTGACAACCAGGTTTTGGGGGTAGATGTAAGATAATTATTAATTTCCACATTATTTTGTAGTATTAAACTTTTATTCTCACTTTTCTTTCGCATTTTTATATTATTTGGGTTTTAGGCTGACTTGTTTTAGTGGGATAAGACGAGTGTCATCACATCCATTTTTGGGTCCTGAGAAAATGGTATCAGAGCCCCAGGTTCATAGGTTTCACGTGCTCACAATCCTAGTCTAGTAGATTTTTGGGTATCGGCGTGGAGATGTATGTTGTTATCTTTTAGAGGCTATAGTGACTTTTAGGGAAAATATTCACTTTTGGAATCTCTATCATGAGTCCTTGGTCCAATATGATTCCTATCTCTTCCTTCCATTCACTGTAACTTATAGTGATGACTCATGCGTCGTTCTTCTTCTGAGAAATTGATGTGTCATATATGGCTTTGATGTTAGACCTGATACTAAGGTGAAAGTCATAGACTTATGAGAATGATGTGTGGTCAGATTCAATATGTTCAGTAATTTGAAGGGGTTGAGTTAGGTGATGGCTCGACAAAACATTTTGAGGATATCTGAATGATGAGGCTGGATAATGGTCCAAGGAACTTCATAAACGTATTTTATTTTTTGGGGTAGTTACCCAGCAACAGTGAATGGTAATTATGTGGTATATACGATATTTGGAGCGGTTCAGTAATTGGTAGTGGAATTATTAAAGGAATAAATAGGTATGCACATTGTGACTTTGAAAACTACAGTTAGTAAAGATGTCATAACAAGTAAGTATTTCTTACCGTATGATGAGACCTATGTTGCATTAATCGAGGTCAGAATTTGTGCTATGATTTGGGTGTATGTCAAAAGGGTCATGATACGACTACTACAATGATCCTGATTCTTACTTGGTTAGAGTTATGAAGTGTGTTATTCCTGCTATCGACCTGATCTGAGAAAGAATATATATCGATTTGGTAGTTATTTTAGTTACTTAATGGGAAGAAATATGTGTCTATTTGGGTATAATCTTTCGATTGGTATGATATATTATTGTGGTGGATCTAACGGACGTTCACGATATGATACTAGTGATATATGAAAATGGATACGTCAATTTTCAAGTGTAAATACTAACTACTTAAGGAGTTATCAGTTTTACCACATGTTCATAAAATGATATTCGATGTTTCATTCATATTTAAGAACCAACTAGTTTGTTACTACAAAAACTTGAGTTAAGCATTGTTTTTAAGGAAAACTATAGTGGTGGATCTTTGGTAAGGTATTAATTTGTTCAGGTTGTGAAGTGTATTTCGTGGATCTAATTAGGATTGGTAATTTCACCGTAAGCTCCAAATAAGGGGATTGACATCGAATTTACAAGCTTATGGGTAAAAAAAGTCCATGGAATATACTTGTGTGAAGGCAATTAAGGATTTTACTAAGAAAGTGAGTATAAAATTGGGTTAATCCATTGTATTTTGTTGGTATAATTGGATCAAGGTTGTAGTTGTGGAGGTTCGCTTGGGGTGGTAGGAGTACCCATATTCTATATTCTTAACTTGTGTTTAGGAGTTCACTTGTTGAGTGATGGATTCGAAACTGATTAGGGTGTTATGTGCGCGGAAGCTTACAATTGCATATCATATGGTTTATAAATCAGATGACGAAAACTTATACTAAAAATAAAAAATTATTATATGAAATTTGTCCAATTGGCCTACATATTAAAAAAAACATTGAAATTGTCGAGAAGAAATCTCTCCATAAACAAAAGTTTCTGAATGACTACATTGTGGATACTATTGTTGTTCTTTATGAGAATAGAAATTTTCAATTTATATATCTCCAAACGTTTCCCCTAAGGAACGAATAAGCAAAATATGGAAAAATATTATATTTATCTTTCAGGAAAAGTAAAAATGTTTATGGTAATATTTTGTCTTTTCTTTTAGGAAAAAATAAACTTTAAATAAAGTGAGAAAATTATGGTAAAACCCTAACAAATCTCCTCTTTTGGTTGGATTTTCTTGACAAAACTTGATTCACCTTCTTCACACACATGATAATCGTATTCTTTACGTAGTCTTCATCACTGCTACTTGCCATGGTTAAAATAAGGTTTAAAATATATGGGCTAAAAATGGTTTTAAAATATTTTATTTTTATTTTTAAAATTGCAGTAACAGGAATGTTGAAAATATGGTTTAAAACTTCTTCTCCATATGTAGTTGGACAAAATCTTCATTATGATCAAATTTGTTACAAATTCGTTTGAAACCGCTTGAATGCATCTTCAACCACGGTGAACCATTGGATCATGGGATCGTTGAACCATATGCTCTGATACCACTTGTTGGATTCGTAAGTGACTAGAGCATGGAAGCTTACAATTCCATATCATATAGTTGATAAATTAGATGACGAAAACTTATCCTAAAAATCAAAATATTATTATTTGATTTGACCAGTTGGTCTACATATGTAAAAATTAATAAAAAGACATTAAATGAGTAGAGGCAAAAATCTTCCGATAAACTAAACTCTTAAAGTTCTACATTGTGGATGATATTGTTGTTCTTTATGAGAATAGAGATCTTCAATTTGTAGATCTCCAAACTTTTCCTCTAAGGAAAGAATAAACCAAATATGGAAGAATATCATATTTTTCTTTCAGGAAAAGTAAAAACATTTATGGTAATGTTTTGTCTTTTCTTTTAGCAAAAAATAAACTTCAAACAAGGTAAGAAAATCAGGGCAAAACCCTAACACTGAGTATCGTATTGTTTGGCACTCACCCCTTGTGTCACGACCCGAGCCTACACCCTGGACGTGGCCGACACTCGAAGACGATTGCTGGTCTCCAAGCAAACCCTCATCCTAGCTGACTACAAGCGGAAGACTAACTCAAGCATGCAAAAGCTTAAAAATTGAATAAAATTCATGAAACTTAAACACAAACTTTAACTCAAAAGAAAACGGAATAAAAATAAATTATTCAACTCGCCATAAAATAGCAACTTAAGACTTTAAAACATTTAATAAAATAAATAATACAGACTTCTCAACTATACTGACTATCTATGAAGCCTTTAACTGATAAAGATGGAAGTCGGGTCAAGACACACGACATCCTGACTAAACTGAAAAGTAAATGAAATCCTCTAGAAACAAAGAGGCTCACCATAGCTAACTCGAACTCCCAGATGTATCAACGAATCTCCTGTTGATGATCCTGAATACCTGTGTCTGCATCATGAAAAGAAGAACGCCAAATGGCTCAGTACGTGGAATGTACGAACATGTAAGGGGAATTCTAAAACATAAACATAAGCTTGAAACTTGATAAAAAGGAAACATAGTTACCTGTTCTCAAACTTACTCAACTGAAGGAATACTCAAAGATAAGATATTCAACTCAAAGATTAAATACTCAACTCAAAGATATGATATTTGACTTTGGGTACTCAACTCAATATAAAGCAACAATACACATGCAATATATGGAAAGCTTTATAAAACAGTAAAATCAACTTAGTTCGTTAAAGAAAAAATGCAATAACAAACTCAAATTTACTTATATAATGAAGTAATATAGTTTTTGTGGGAGACTCTCTAACCGACAACCACCACTACGAGCCTAAGTGGTGATACAACGTTCTTACCATCACGCTGCCAGACTGTCCTATACTTTACCGTCATATAGAACTACTTAACTTAGTGGATCCACTTGCTTAACTTATTTGATCATCTAAAAAGCATGACTCATTAATACCCATGATGGCTACATGGTTTATGGAGACTTCAGTTAATATGAACTCGCATCCCCATATCGGTGCTCAATACTACTCCCAAAAATATACTTAGCTCATATGTTTTAAAACAATTTCTTTCTTTGGTTTGGGATAATTACTCTAAAACTTAGCTTAAAAGCTCCTTGGAATCGATGTTCCCTAATTTCTTGCTCAAAACTCTTTTGGAAATCTCAGTTTCCTCTCATCTTAAATGTGAAAACCTTTATTCTTAGGAATACTTAGTTCCCATATATCATTTTAAAGAAAATGAACTTTACTCTTACTCTTTACTCAACTTCAAAGCTTAAGTCTTAAAACAAAGTTTAAAAATTTGTAAAAGACTTCTTAAAATATTGTTCATGCTGAATTATGGACATGAACGACTCAATGCAAGGTTTTCAATAACCATTGATAGAACTCAATACTTGGAACTCAAGAACTTCAATGATACTACTAATTTCAAGAATGCTCAACTCAGAGGGTTCATGCGGGATTATGAGCATGAACTACTCAACTCAAGGACTCAAAGATACTTCTCATCTCAAGATTGTTCGACTTATAATGCTCATGCGGAATTATGGGCATGAGCAAATTGACTCAAGGGTCAAAATATCAGTAAGGAACTCCGGTATACGACTCTTCTCATTCTCATACTTACTTATCAAAACTTAACTCAAATCGATGGTGGATCTCAAAGGATTCACAATTGAACTAAAAGACTTTCTTGAACTCTACTCTTAACTCTCTCTCGAATGTGAATTATGAATTCAAGAGTTGTGGTTCATGATCCGAAAGATCTCATGATGATATAGTAGACTCATGAATACATTCTCCTCATCCTCATACTCACTTGCTCGAGTCTTGAAACAAGTTACTAGAAGTTGTAAAAGACTCCTCAAATGGACTTTCTCAAAATGTCCGAAAGAACTCTCAAGACTTAACTCTCAACTCTACCTTAAATGTGATTTATGAATTCAAGGTTGTGATTTGTAATACGAATGATCTCGTGATGTTTAGGAGTGTATTTAGATAGTTAAACATGAAAAACGATCAAGAAATCACTGTCTAGAAGCAAGTCCGTGACGCAGAGATGAGTTAAAATATTTGGTTGCGAATTAAATTTTGAGACAGAGAGGTCTGTGACCTCTCTGTGACGTGAAGACAAACTTTATAAAATGGGGAGGCAGGTTTGCGACGCGGAGCAAGGTGCCAGATTCGTCCAACTTTTTCCTTCTTCTTTTTCTAACCCCAATTCACCTAAATTCGGTTCTTTTTCTCAATTCCTCTTTAGATTTAGATACCCAGCACATGAACACAAGACCCTACTGATAACCAATTGTAAAATCGACATGATTTCATCAAGAACTCAATAATCTCATCTAAACTCAAGAACTAAAGTCAATTTCAAGAACATCATACTTTCAACTTTCTAGAATGAACTTAACACTGAAATTAACATGATTGGAGTGTGGGTGAACAAACCCAACACTATGAAAGCTTACATACCTGAAAGTTCCATCTTCTTGAAGCAATTTGTAGGAAAATCTGGGAAGCTGAACCTAGCCTTAGCGTTTCTTGATCCCTTGAGCATAGAATTTTTGGAGTGGATGAGAGGGTTTGATTTATGAAAAACTGGTTTTCTACACGTTTAGGGCAATTTAGATGACCTCCTAAGAGTTTTAGGACCAAAATACCCTTAAAGAAATAATTAAAATGAGCTGGGAGTCAGAATAATTTTTCACTAGGCAGTGAGGTCCGTATTGGTTCCGTAACGCAGAGCCATCACAGAGCTGCTGCCAGGTTTGTGCGTTGTTAGTAAATCGGTCATAACCTTTTCCTCAAAGCTTGGAATTTAGCAAACTTGGTGGAGTTGGAAAGAGGACTCGAAGGGCTTTAATTTTCTATCTTGCAGTACACCTAACTCATCATGTACTAGGAGTTATGGTCGTTTTAAATTGACCCAAAACTTAAGAAAAACATAGGAATGACTTGAATGAACTCTCTTTAGTTCTTCTTGGAACTCAAGGTGCTACATCTAGTGACCTTAATACTTAAGAAATTTTAAATTCCTTGCAAAAATCTCACTCACTACAAAGAACGGTTCAAGTCTTAGCTCACAATTTTCTAGGGTGTTACACCTTGTTTCTACATTTGTGTAGGTTATGAGCTCGAATTTTCATGATATTCTCTCTTATCTTATTGTCTGAGGCTTCCTATGGAGATTTTTGAGGTAGCTGATTGTCATTTGAGCAGACCTTTTTAATCCTACTTATTATCTTGTTCTACTTTAGAGACAACATCATTTGAGACTTGTTTATTTCTTTCAAATCTATTGTAATACATTAGAGACTTGTAAACGTGACAAGCAGGTTTTGGGGGTATATTTAAGTTAATTAACAATTTCCACATTATTTTATAGTATTATACTTTTATTCTCGCTTTACTTCCGCATTTATTGTATTACTTGGGTTTTAGGCTGACTTGTCTTGGTGGGATAGGACGAGTGCCATCAATCCATTTTTAGGTCATGACACATATTCTTATATTTTTTTAAAAATAGATGAAATGGAAAATTCAGAAGTGCACATAGTTAAATGTGTAATAATTATAAACTATGATACATATATTTCTACTTTTTTTTATAAACTGAAGTTTGCATAACTCAAATTCAAAATTAATTTCGATTTACATTATTGGTTACATATTTTTGTGTTGGATTTATATCATTTACATTTTCTATTAGAGATGTTTATTATAATAACACTAATAGATTCTACCTTTTCTTTCACATGACAGATGAAGGTGAAGATTCATATATGTACACCATGAAATCATCATAGCATATTATTATTATAAGTGGAAAGATTTTGTCTTCAAAGCTGGATTATAGTTTTGTCCTTGTTGTTAATTAAAATGTTTTAAAAACCTAATTAATTAAATATTAAGTAGTATTATTTTAATTATTTTTTAGATTATGAGTTATTTATTAGCACTAAAATTAAATAATTATTAATTATATTGAATAATGAATTAGCCAAAAGAAATAATTACAAATAAATGCAAGTGCATGTATGGTGAAGAACCCAAGAGTTATTTGTATGACTTTTGAATTTCTATATAACATTAAGATATATTTCCTAACTTATAAATAAACTTGTGTGCTTCTTGAGAATGTACTTTCCTATATTGTCATGAAGTAGTCTTAATTATTTTTCTGATTTTGCTTGTTTCGTTAAGATAATGAACCATGTTGATGCTCATGATATGAACGAATTGACATCAGTTTCATTATCAAGGTGTGAGGAATAATGAAGAACCCCATGACTTAATATATGTATATATATATATATATATATCAACAACTTGACGATAAGATACTTTTTTTAAATTAGTCACATATCATTACTGTATCTCTTTATTGTTTAATTTCGATATTACTTCTCTTTTGCTTCTTGTATCATTTCATATTTGTCTTGTAGTCATTAACTATTCCCATTTTTCAAGGTTGAAGAGTTGTTGAATGAAAGAAAATCTACAGATGCACACATATATTATGTTCTGTTTGTAGATTCTATTATATATTTATTCTTTTCTATTTGATCAATTTTGTTTGCTTTTTATATTTAATTTTTTGTTGTTGTTTATTTTATCCTTTTCACCCCAAGTCCCCAATATATATTGCATGGAATACTACTATACCCGTCATAATGATTATTTTTAGAGTAAAAAGGCCAGAAAATTCTAATGTTATTTTTTATTTATGATGGTTACGAACTTTGTGGTGACTAGGTGAACAAAAGATGCACACTATATATGTTTTTACATCGTATCATTTTATTCTGATATTATTCTATAACTTCGAAAGGAAATTCTCTTGCAATCTATGAATTCTTTAATGTATCATATTTTATGTTATTCTATAGAAATACAATAATAACTTAAATTTATGAATAAATGTGGTTGCATGTTTGGAGCTACAAGCCTTAAAGGAAAAAAGTATATTCAAGGTTTTAATTTGTATCTATCTAGCTATACTATTAGATAAATAGAATGTCTTAAATTAAAGTAATGAAAAACGAAATAAATCCTATCAAATTGAATGCCCACGTAAAATGTAAAGGTATTATATTTATACTCTTCAATCAAATTCCTTCTTTTGGGATGTATGCTCCAAATTGTGAGGATAGTTTTCACTAAAGGTAGTGATAATAAAAAATTGTATGACACCCCCAAAGAGAAAATTAAGAAGATAATTGAACAACTTCAACAATAGACTTTTGAAACACAAAATCTCTTCCTTTATTGAAACATAGTGTTTAATAATATTCATGTAATTTTTAAAAATTAAATATTCACTGATATGTGGTACTTCAAAGTTGGATCACAATCCTGCCCCAGTAGTATATCACAATTATATTAATAATTTAACTTCTAACAATAATGTTTAATTACATTTCAAAAAATAATTAATTTGTAATGACTTAATAAAGCCTATTCAAATTCTTGATGTTACTTCTATCTTCTCTTACGTTAGAACAATTGTATATATTTATTTATTTTCAGTTTTCAATAATTATTAAAACGTAATGTTGGTTTGTTTTCCCCAATTCATGAATACATAGATTAAAGTCACCTTCTTAGTGAGACATTTTTACCCATATCTAAATACTACCTTTTTATAATATCTACCAAATAATACATTTACCTTTTAATAAATAAATCAATAAATTGGAAAAACTTTAACGTGAAGTTCATGAATCTATTGAGTCATTAGTGTACAATTATATGAGCTTGTCCCGTTATTTTACATTTACTGGTTCTTTTAATTTTTTGGTTAAAAAGCTTTTCATGTAATTTATAAAGTTTTATATAATACGCATACCACTTCTGGATAAAGCATAAGATGCAGTTCCAATTAATTAATTCACATAGTAGTTCGAGTAAGTATATTGTTGTTCGAATTATTTCATATAATTGTAATTTACATTCTTTAATTTGTCTGATATATACATACTAATATAAAGATTAAAATCTATCTAGCCAACTGCAGATTAGAGACAACAATACAATGAAGCAATAGTTTCAATATTTTGTCAAGAATGCATTTTGTGGTAGTTTACCCCCAGGTGATGTTGATTAGTAAAGTTGTTGTGTCTTTATGCTATTAAGCTTTAATTTGGGTTACACTTGAATGTCTAATTGCATTAATTACTATAGATATTTTTTTGTTATATATGAAATGATGTATTGTAGATGAACTTATATTTTAGAGGTTTAATTCATACTTTGAAGTTCTTTGTCCAATGTGATGTTGCATCGCATGATCACATTTTTTTGTTACATTTGATATTATATATACACATTTTAACTAATTATTTCTATTAAATTCGACTATGAAAGGACTCGGAAGTTTAATTCAGACAAAATGTAACCTATCCCTTTCAAAGTTCATATAACTCATCACACATTTATTCTAATATTATTTTAAAAACTATTACTTAGCCTGGAATACACTTGCAACACACGTTTTGGAAAACTCGTTACACTATAAGGGTTGGTGGGTGTTTGAGTAGTGAACTATGTTAATGGACATATAACTTATTATGACTATTGCAATGGAGATGAAAATTCCATTACTGTATGAAAAAGTGTTAAGTCAATGATAAAAAGGTGAAATTTTGGTTCATGTTTGGCCTTATTTTGAGACAAGTATAAGACTTTTGTCAATTGATATATATATATAACCATGTCTATGAAATGTCTAACAATAGAGAAGTAGAAATATTTGTTGAGCACACGAAAGAGGACCAATGGAAGTATGATATAGCTGATTCTGAGGGTAACCCACAACAAGGCGGAGAAGATTTTGTAAATGTGAATATAATAGAGAAAAGTGATGAGTGTGATGCCACATGTGAAGAACGTGAGTCACCCCCGGGCAGGAGATTCCTATAGTGGTCAAGGGAGATTTCCATCAATTCCCTTGTCTGGAGGAGGCCATGACAGGCTTGGTGCCCCCGGATGATCTAGATTCCGACACTAACACCTCTTAGTTTTTGGACAAAACTTTGTTTTTATCTTTTCGCCTTTCTTATGTTTTGTAAGCACATGGATGCTAGTTTTTGCTGTCTAATGGAACCAATATTTAAATATTAAGGTTATGGCTTCCTGTTCTATTGTGGAGCACTGATTGACTTACAGGGTTAGTTTAGATACCATTTGGGGTCTGAATTTGTGACTAGGAAAACAACGGAGACAGGGCTGACATTCTGTCTTGCCCTATCCCACTCTGGCGGGAGGAATCCCGCACTAGGGGCCTCGCCTTGGCGTGAAAAGTCCCACCCCGCGGCCAAAACGGAAACAAAACCCCTACCAAGAATGAATTGGTTCGTCTACCCCAAGTCAATCCCACGATACACGAACCAATTCATTCTCGTTATTTCAACACCACAACCCACACATTCCTAGGATACACCCACACACTCACACGGTTATTACACAAGCATAAGACACGTTCAGCTCCTCCTTACAAATCACTTCATCACATTCAAGCAATTACAACTTGATACTCGCAATTAATTCAGACAACAAGAGGCACACATTCAAAGTTTCCAAGATACAACTCACAGTCAAGTCCAAATTATTAGTTAGTTCGCTCCATGGATGACCATTTCTGGTTATCCATGCAATTATGCATCCCTTAGGGCCATATACCAATTGGAACCTTCTCAGTTCCAATTTACCTTGCTTGTGTTCCTTCAATCGTGACCACGACGTCTGGTTCACTTGGTTGAGATACCAATTGGACTCAACCCATACCACAAGCGACACTCGCTCGAAAGGAGAGAAAAAAAAGGAGTAACTTCATAGAATGCTTCCTAGCTTGCTGAATAATAGATATGGACGTCAACACACCAATACGCAAGAGTCTAGTCCACATTTTGCTCTTGTACTAAGAGACCGGTAACCTGAGCTACGATACCAATTTGTCACGACCCAACCCACTGGGCCGTGTGGGCAACCACTCTAACACCTAAGTAGGAGAACCCTCATATACCATTAGTTAAAACATGTGGAAAATTAACGAAAAACAGAGATAAATGAAATCATAGAGTTTTTATAAATGAAAACCTTCTTAAACAAGTTCGGGTTAAGACTTGTAAAGTAATTAACACCCCTAAGGATCTAGTCTAAACAGGTACAAGAGCTACTAAGAATACAATAAGACATAGTAATGAAAAGATACAACTCCTACCATGCGGAGGGAAAAATAGTAATGGAGCATCACCGACCCTGCATCTAGACTATGCCAAAAAGGCATAGCAAGAGCAGTATCAGTACAAACCACACGTACTGGTAGGCATCATCGGTCAACCCTACGCCCACCGCACAACATCAGAAATTAACTACCAAGAATATGCAATAAACCACTAAATTCTTCACCTTTATTCTCTCTCGAATACCTCAGAGTTACACTAGTACCCTTACTACTAACCACCCTTCATTCATCCTACTTACTAGGTTTTTTATCAAAGCCTAACCATTCTAAAACCTAGAAGAAACCACTCCTGAATCCTCTTAAGCTTTCCTGAGTAATTACACCACGCACCCTACCTCCATATTTCACCCTTGCAATATACAAACATCTCTTGTTCCTCAACACTAATTCTCTTGAACCCTTGGCCCTTACAGTTTCATTCAACAATGATATATATAATAGGTTAAATCAACTTAGTAGAACAAACATAAATAGGTCCTCATATCATTTACACTTCCGGGGAAACAACATCAAATATAATTTATGAACAACGTGCAACTTCACCATTACTAGATATACAATCATGTCAAGTCACTGGTTCTCTCATGGAACCCAAACCTAAACTGTTAGCATACCGAAACGTGGTATCCGATCCAATGTTTATGCCAGAACATGGCAACCAATCCCATATTTATGCCAAAACATGGCAACCGATCCAAGTTAGTGCGTTGAAATGCGACACCTGATCCATTCAACAAGCCACAATCACAATCACAAGTACATTCTAAATTTCATACAATCAAGTCATGATTTATGGCATACCTCGTTCAATTATTCTCATATATGATTAGTGTGATTCATCATGCAACCTCCCAATACATACACACATTATAAGGAAACAAGTACACCCATATATCACATATCCATAAATCACGACCATCACAAAGAAGTGTTAGTCGACATATATCCCTTAACCATAATTCGATCATACTTAGCCCTGGTTCATCTTCTTTAATTTCTTCCTATTATTCAGTCATCTTATGTTTGGTGCACCAAGTCCTACGCATGATCCCTACCATTGATTATCATTATACTATGCAGTCGGTACAAATTTATGACTACTCAATTAATAAAACCTAGGCTACTTGAGTGCCACGCAGCTGTACGGAGTTTTGGTCTTTTATTCTTATTTGCATCACTCGTAACGGTGATCTTGACCGAAAATCTGCAATCCATCAACCTCCTTATGCTAGAAATCTCTCTATCCATCTTTCCCAAGCTTGGAGCAGCTTTTTAGGGGTTTCTAGAGTCGTTTACGTCTGAATTAGGTATTTTAGAAAGAAGGAGGAATTAAGATTTCGTGTTATTTACATTATGTCTCGCCTATCCAGCTCTAACACTAGCTTACCCCGCCGTGGTTCAACCGCCCTAGTGGCATCTGGCCCGCCCTGATGGGTCAGTGGCCTAGTAATTTTTTGAATTTTTGTTTTCTTAAAAAACAACAGTTCGGGTCGTTACAACAAGAGTGAAACTTTTGACCAAATACTGGTGGGAATCCCCTATAGGTGATGACTGCTGCAGGAATAGTAATTATTCATCTTTTTTAGCTGAGAATGATATTGGGATTTTTTGTAATAATGACTTCAAGCCTGTTATGGATGCTACATATTATCCTCATAACCATACTTTTGGTTTTGATCATCATGGGCTCTTTTAATTCTTTTTCCTCATCTTTTGGTTAAATTAATCTAGCCATAATCTCCTTTGTTGTGTTATTTAATATACTAGTCATGCACACGCGCGTTGCACGGCTGAGCCATGCTAAGTTGTCTCAGTCTCTCTCTCGACATTTGTAAAGCAGTCTCGTCATGAGTGCGTGCAATATTATTGATGTAGTAGAAGTGTATGTTGTGTTAAATAGTCGTATGAGGAGTGCATGAGGTATTATTGATATCGTTAAGGGATAAAGATTTAATTGATGCATTTAATAATATGTAGGATAATTATGTGGTAAATTACGAACGATAGAATCAACTTAATATGAAGTAGCATATATGAAGCATGAATGTATTGTAAATTATGAATAATAATAATATTAAAACATTAGAATGCAATACAATATCAACAAACAAAAAGTTAAACATTAAACCATAAAGAAACAATATAAGAGACTATAGAATAGAGCATGCAGTGTCTCTCTTCTTTCTTTCTCTAATGTTTTAGTGCGTACAATATTGGGTTAAATGTCACTATTGTTTTGAGAGGATTAGGCACTTAAATAATTATCCTAAATATGACATGAACGCATTGAGGAGTGTGGGTCGATGAAAGATCAATTACGTTTGCATAGGTGTGTCTGTGTCTTCTAAACCTGAGATTTGAAGCAATGTAATTTTGTTAGGTCTGTACGATTTGTAAATAGTTCATTATTTATGTTACAATGGACATATATGTATATGAGGTTATCATACCTAAAACTTCCTTATAGACTATGTTCTTTGTGTATCTTCCATTTTGGTGTTTCGATTGCTCTGTTAGGACAAGTACCTTTGTTGTGGACATAGATATCCCTCTTGAGAGTGCCATGTACAATTGACCATGTGAGAAAACATATTGAGGTAAATACAAACCAACATTTGGAATTGTTTGACCCTGCTCTTTATTTGTAGTCTTTGCAAAGCAAAGTCGTACTTGAAACTACTTTGGAATGAATTTAAATGGATAGCCTTCATTTTCTGGTGGTGACAATTGAATTCTGGGAAGAAACACATGGTTTGTTGCACAATGACTACTTGATATTTTGGTATGTAAGACATTCTTTGCAAAGCCTGGGCATATCATTTGGGTGCCATTGCATAAGCCATTTGAAGGGTCTAAATTCCTTAGCAGCATGATGGGTGCATTTTCCTTTAATTTTAACCTCCATTTAATAAGATATGTCAAAATATATGCATATTGATTTTTGTTTGCTCTTCTTCATGATTCTAATTCGTAATGTATTTTATTCAATACCTATGTAGCGGGAAACCATTTGGTGTTAGAGTATTTAGATATTCTTCTTGGTAATAGTTGTTTGTGTCATCTAGTGCTAAGTCAAAGCTGTTGAATGTCTTGATTTAACTTAGGAACATGGCTATTAACTTGTCATTAAGATTGTTCACATGGTCATTTTTGCTTACTAAGATCGCTCGTTCGGTGAAATATTTTGCGTTAGCAGCATTTTTGTGTAGGTTTTGAAATATCTCTTTTATTATGTATTCTTCTGGAGTTCCATCCCTACAATGATTGACATTCAATTGTTCTGGAAGAACGGTCAAATTGTCGCCTATTGTTGGTTCATCTCCGTTACCCACACGAAGTAAGAATTCACTGAATGTTGGATCTGTTCTTACTCTCATATTTCTCCTAAATTGAATCTTCTCCATCAAAATCCAAAGATAAGATTTAACCATGCTTGCATTTACAATTTCTTCTCTCATTGATTTTGGAACTACTGGTAGTACCTGCCGAAAATCTCCTCCAAAAATCATGAATTTTCCACCAAACGATTTATCGATGTCCATTATGTCTCTAAAGCTCCTATCGACTTTTTCTATTGTTTATCGCTTGGCCATTGGCGCTTCACCCATATAATCACTTTTGATTTTTGCTTTGACATGTTTGTCATAGTTGACTCATTTATTTGCAGGGGGATCTCAAACCGTGAGTATGTTGTACGTCCTCCCGGTAAAATTGAAGCTATTACGCCACTGGTTGATGTAGCCAAACCTATCATACTTCTTGATCTAACATTGGCAAGCAATGTACAGTATAGGTATGTTTTCCCAGTTCCCCCTAGTCTATCCACAAAGAATATTCCAGCTGCTCCACTATCGATTGCTTGCCCTATTTTTGTAAAAGCATGCTCTTGTTCTGGACTCAATTGTGACTGTACATCAAAATCTTCTGGAGGTACTTTCACAGACATTTCTTCATTTATTTCTCTACATTTTGATGTACCAACTTCGAGTAAATTGTGATCTAGTTGAAGAAGGTCATATATGTCTATGCTCTTGCCCATACTTTCCAAATACTAATTAATACTATTTAAGGTACACTTTAGTATAGTATTGTGTGAGTTGCCATACAGTTTGCTAAAGTCCTCAGACATATGTTCATAATAAGTATCCCAGAGTTTTTTTATATCCATTGGGTTACAGTGAACCAAAATTGTAACAAAAAAACTTTGGAGAGCTAATGGCATTTTAAAGATAACAACCTCTCCTAAACATTCTGAAATGTTGTTGTCGGACTCGAGTAACCCTCTTTCTTTGGCCGCTTCTTTGAAGGTCTCACATTTCTTGCCTTTGACAGTGAGTTAGTCATTGAATGACAATGGTCCTCTTACATGGTTTAGTAATAATCGCTCATAATACCTTTCCCCTTCATGAGGATTAGCTGTACAATTTAATGAATGTTTAGTAATAAGTTTAACAATTATCGATGTGTATGAGATTATAGTTTACTATATCTGCCTTACCAATTACAGTGCGACCAACAACAGATCTTGTTTTTCTTTTTGTCCAAGTTTTTACCTTGGGATTCCAACATAATACTTAGGGAATTCTTTATAAAGGTATGATTGTGCTTCAATGTCAATTGAGCACATTCTGAAGTACTCGGTCAACATTGTTTTCTTGACACCATCCCAGGCGACGATATTTTGTAAATTTTGGTTTTTCTAGTAAAATACAGTAAACTCGTTTATAGTTAGTATTTGTGTTGTGACCATTATATATATTATTTTAAAGAAATAGTGTTTTGTTATGCATAAATATGTGTACCTGAATGTTTTCCTTGCAGATATAGTTGAAGGTTGATGACTGGAGGTTGCATTTCACTCAAGTTGAATTCATATATTCTCCATAGCACTTTAGGAGGTGAAACCCACCGAGCATCTTGAAAAGTTTGAATCTCGTCAATAACTTTTTCACCATCATTAGACTCAACATAAACGGCACACCAATCATGACATTTATTTATAAACTTGTATAGATATTTTATTGCTTTGACTCCTGAATAGACCTCAACATTAATGTGGCAACTTTATCTTGTAAGCATATAAGGGCTATAAGGTACAACCCATTGATTAGTCATATTCATTCCCCGAACACTCTCTATCCTTCCATACCTTCTTCTTTTATAAATTGGATATATATCCTTTGCTTGAATTGATTTGTTGTTGTATGGCCTAGGATAATGATATTTACATTGTCCATTTTGCATGCACGTGTTTGTTGGCTGCTTATTTCCACCTGGACAATGCATGTCAAGCCCCGAGGCTACCCCCTGGACGCGGACACGGGACCTAGGATCATGAGTGACCCCAAGCTAACCCTGCTGGCATAATCATAAGCATACTAAAGATAAAGTGAGCAATAAAACTGTGCTGAAGCTAAATCATCTGAAAGTCTGAAATGATGGGGAATATCCATATTTGCATATATGAAAACTGTGAGTTTGAGTACAAATGAGAAATCAAACTCCAAGACTAAAGCTGAAACTAACTATGACTGAAATAAAGCCTCTACTAACTAGAAATGCTGGCACATTCCCCAGCTAGATCTAGAAAAACTAAAATTAAAAATAAAAGCAGGAAAGATGAACATGTCTCTAGTCCTCAAAGAATGAGGACTCACCATTGATGTTGTTGAATTGAATATCAGGAATCAATCTATGCTTGGTCTGGGAGATGAGAACCTGAACCTACATCATGAGAAGATGTAGCGTAGAGTATGCGTCAGTACTTGAAAGGTACTGAGCATGCATGATAGAGTAAAACTGAATAATAACATAACTGAACAAGAAAATAAGCAATGATATAACATGAACATGATAAGGATACTGGAAATACTGAACTTGGCTAAACTGAATGCAATGACCAAGTTTATAACGTGCTGAGACTGAATGTTGAACTATACTGATAACATGGTCAATTCAATAGAATATGACTAGACTGTGGGAGCTACTAATAATCAACTTAAAACCACATGAGCTAAATGTGGAGTTTGATATATAGCCCCATCGAGAGGACCCAATATACCCTGCCAGAGGTATAGAGGTATGCAGGTGTGATCACTAACATGATGCCCACAGAGGGGACTTACAACTTACGGGGTATGTAGTTCTGGGACTTAAGATTGACTGACCCTAGTCCACTCGGTATTAATCTTCTCCCAATTGATTATGTAATTAATAATTTATGACTGAATTTCTGTAATACAGGATAGCTCACGACTGACATGCTCTTTGAAATGCAACATAAATATGCTGATAATGAAACATTCAAATATGAGGCATGTATATCTGAAATATCTGGCCTAGCTTGTGTAATTCATGAACTAAACGAACTACATAGATAGGGTTCTGAATTTATGAAAGAATCTACACAAAACAATATTAAAATCATGATAATCGGATAATGAACATTAAAGTAACTAATTCTTAATAATGTGTTGAAATTCTGGAAACCCTAGGTCTAGATAATATGAAGGGAATCATGAATCTGACTGAATTCTAGGGACCTAATAGGTGAAAGGAACCCACTAGTGAAATCCCACATACCTGGTGACGAATTCAACGGAGAAATCTTTTGATTTTGGGTTTTGAACTTATGAAGCCTTGTTGCGTTCTTGAACTAGCTTCCATGACCTCTTTCTCCTCTTACGCTCTAGTTTTTCTAAGTTTTGATGAATGATCTAACTTAGGAAAGTTCTAGTTATGTTTCTAGGCTAAAACTGATCAAAACCACGTAGTTTAGGGGTTAAACGACGTGGTTTAGGTGCCCAATGAATAGGGAAAAGACCGAAAGACCCCTAACTTAACTATTGTCGGGATCCCCGACGGACAGGACCGATGGACAGTCGATCGTCTAATGGTCCATGCTGGTTAACCGTGAATCGAGACTGAAGCTGGATTTAGAGGGTCTGATCCACAAACACGAACCATGGTTCATGACTTGACCTATGATCCTTGGTTCCGGCCGTGGGTCAACACTTTAAGGGATTTTGGGCTGAGTCTGGGGAGGGGTTGCAGATGTGAACCATGGACCACCAGCACGGGCCGGGGGTTACCCTACGGTCCATGGGTGGCAATCGTTAGCACCTGGAACTTCTGGAGATCTGCATTGAGGTCTGTTTTCATATACGGGGTGTTACATGTTTTCCTCCCTGGGAACATTCGTCCTCGAATGAAGACTAAACTAGCTAAAAAGAGGGAGAGAGTTGCACCCCTACCACTAAACACTGAAAATTGATTTCTGACTGAACTAAGTTACAAGATTATGCAAATGCGCTTTAAATGCAAGTACAAACTGAAAGAACATAATACTAAGACTGAATTTACGCATGAATGACTGAAAAATTGAAGAGGAACTAGAACCTCAGGCTGGAATGGAATCGGAAGGAAAAAGGTGAGGATACTTGGCCTTCGTGGCTGCTTCTATTTCCCAAGTAGCTCCCTCTACGGTCTGACTCTTTCACAAAACCTTGACTAAAGCGACTTCTTTGTTTCTCAACCTTCGAACCTGACGATCAAGAATTTCAACTAGTACCTCTTTATAAGTAACACTATCCTTCACAGCCACACATTCTAAAGGCACAATAGACGCTAGATCACCCACACAATTCTTCAATAACGAAATGTGAAAAACTGGATGTACTGCTGCTAGTTCTGTCGAAAACTCTAACTCATAAGCCACTTTACCAACCCTTTCCAAGATATTGTAAGGGCCTACATATCTAGGACTGAGCTTCCCTTTCTTGCCAAATCTCATCACCCCTTTCATAGTGCAACACTTTCAGGAAAACTCAATCATCAACTTGGAACTCTAGTTCCCTTCTCCTTACATCTACATAGGATTTCTAGAGACTCTGGCTGTCTTAAGTCTATCTCTAATGAGTTACACTTTCTCCATAGCGTCATGAACTGAATCTAGTCCTACCAAGGCTGCTTCACCTACTTCAAACCAACTAAATAGAGATTTACATCTACGCCCATACAATGCCTCATAAGGGGTCATTTGAATGATGGAATGGTAACTATTATTGTAGGCAAACTCTATAAGAGGAAAGTGATCATCCCAACTACCCTTGAAGTCGATCACACAACCTCTCAACATGTCCTCTAAGGTCCGAATGGTACGCTTTTCCTGACCATCTGTCTGCGGATGAAATGTTCTGCTAAGGTTAATCTTAGTACCAAGAGCTTTTTTAAATGTCTTCGAGAAATGAGAGGTAAACTGAGGACCTCTATCTGAGAAGATAGACAAAGGAACCCCGTGCAACCCAACTATCTCATTAATGTAAAGCTTGGCGTAGTCCTACGCCGAATCTACAGTCTTAACCCCCAAAAAGCGTGCAGACTTGGTAACTCTATCAACTTTCACCCAAATATAGTCATGTTGTAGGCGAGTGCGAGGTAAAGCTGTGATGAAATCCATGTTGATCACTTCCCACTTCCAAGTAGGAATATGGATCTCTTGAGTCATACCGCTTGGTTTCTGATATTCTACCTTCACTTGCTGGCAATTAGGGCACTTAGCTACAAAATCTGCTATATCGCTTTTCATACCATTTTACGAAAAGACTTCCTGTAGATCACGGTACATCTTAGAGGCTCTTGGATGAATAGAGTATCTGGAGTTATGGGCTTCTGCAAGAATCTGCTGTCTCAACTCACCCACCTTAGGAACAAAAAATCGACCCTGATAGTGAAGCACACCATCTCACCCTTGGGAGAAAACCTCAACTCTCTATTGATGGACTACACCCTTTAGTTGAAGCAATATCAGATCAATGTCTTATTTTTCCTTAACCTCCACTACCAGTAAAGACTTTGACCCATTCTGAATTGTTACACCACTATCTGATATGTTCATAAGACGAATCCATAAGCGAGTAAGCCTATGAACATCTTTTGCTGGCTCCTTTCTTTCTTCCTCTACATGTGCTACATTACCTATAGATAGTCTGCTAAGAGCATCTGCTACTACATTGGCCTTAACAAGATGGTAATGCACACTCATATCATAATCCTTGAGGAACTCAAGCCATCTTCTCTGGCGAAGATTCAACTCTTTCTGGGTGAACACATGCAGAAGGCCCTTATGGTCTATTAACACAACTATGTGAACACCATACAAATAGTGTCTCCAAAGCTTAAGTGCAAACACCACTACTGCTAGCTTGAGGTCATGAGTTGGATAGTTCTTCTCATGCACCTTAAGTTGTTTAGAAGCATAAGTTATAACCTTACCTTGCTGCATCAACACACAACCTAGGCCGACTATGGACGCATCACAATAGATCACATAACCGTCTCAACCCTCTGGTAGAGTCAAAACAGGAGTCGTAGTCAACCTAGTTTTCAGTTTTGCGAAGCTTTTCTCACAATCATCTCACCACTGATACTTGACCTTTTTGTGAGTCAACTTAGTCAATGGAGAGGCTATGGACAAAAATCCTTCCACGAACCTTCTATAATAACCCCCTAAGTAAATGAGGATATCATCAATAAAGACGATAATGAACAAGTTCAAATACTGGTTGAACACTCTGCTCATCAAGTCCATGAAAGTTGTAGGAGCATTGGTTAGTCCAAATGACATAACTACAAATTCATAATTACCATACCGAGTTTTGTAGGCTGTCTTCGAAATCTCACTATCTCTGACTTTTAGCTGATTATAACCGGATCTAAGGTCTATCTTTGAGAAATGACTAGCACCCTGAAGTTGGTCAAACAAGTCATCAATCCTGGGGATGAGATACTTATTCTTGATTATAACTTTGTTCAACTGTCTATAATCAATGCACATTCTGAGAGAACCATCTTTCTTCATTATAAAAAACACTGGTGCACCCCATGGGGAAATACTAGTTCTGATGAATCCTTTATCTAGAAGGTCTTTCAATTGCTCTTTCAATTCTTTAAGCTCTGTTGGAGCCATTCTCTAAGGAGGAATAGAAATAGGATGGGTATCTGGAAGGAGATCAATTCAAAAGTTGATTTCCATTTTAAGAGGAACTCCGAGAAGATCTTCTGGAAACACTTTTGGGAACTCATTAACTACTGAAACTGACTCAAGAGTTGGGGTTTCAGAGCTCGAATCCTTAACCCAAACTAGATGATAGAGATAACCCTTAGAAATCATCTTTTTGGCCTTAAGGTAAGAAATGAATCGACCCATAGGCGCTAAGCTACTACCCTTCCATTCTAAGATTGGTGCATCTGGAAACTGAAAATGAACAATCCTAGTTCTACAATCGACTGAGGGATAATTGGAATGTAACCAATCCATGCCTAGAATGATATCGAAGTCTACTATTTCTAACTTTACAAGATCTGTTGATGTGACTTTCTGGGAGATTGTGACAGGGCAATTTCTGTATAATCGTCTAGCAATAACTAGGTCATCGACTTGAGTAGAGACTGAGAAAGGTTCTAAGAGAATTTCTCGACCAACATCGAATTTGGCTATTACATAAGGAGTTACAAAAGACAAAGTCACCCCTAGATCTAACAGTGCATAAACATCAAGGTCAAAGACTCGTAACGTACCAGTGACAACATCAGGAGAATCTTCATGATCCTGGCGAGCCTGAAGAGCATACAACCTGCTTCAGCGCTGACCGCCACCTGTACCAGATGAGTTACCCTTCTGAGTCAGTCGACCTTCTAGTGCTGCTGAAGTAGTTGATTGAGCTCTACCATTATTACCTCCTTGACCTTGTTTAGAAGGACAATCCTTCAACCTGTGACCAGACTGACCACACCCAAAGCATCATTTCTTTATTGCAAGACACTCGCCCGGATGGTTCTTACCACACTTTGGAAAAGTTGGGTAGGTTCTGGTGCCTGAAACACTCCCCCGAGACTTAGAGCCTGATGTCCTAACTTTCTGATCATTTCAAAACTTGGAGAATGGAACACTAGCTGATGAAGGTGCTGGAGTTCAAACTTCTGATGAAACTGCGAGCGATTTCCACCACCTGGTTTCTGTTGAGAATAGTCATAATTTCCTGTCCTAGTTTTCTTACTCTACTTAGCTTATTCCCTAAGCTTATCACCCTCAACCTGCTGAGCATGAGTCATGAGACTAGAGATGTTCATATGTTCAAGCAATATAGCCTTCCTACACTCTGTTTTCACAAGATCGGATACCCCATACATGAACTTTTTTCGTTTTAGCCATGTAGTTAGAAACCATGTGAGGAGCATACCTGGAGAGTTGGGCTAACTTGATCCCATACTCTTGTTCTGTCATCGAACCGTGCCTTAAATTCATAAACTCCTGAGCTTTTGTCTCCCTCAACTCTCTTAGGAAAAACTTGTCCAGCAAGGCCTCAGTAAAGCAATCCCAAGTGATAGGAGCTGCATATGAACCCCTTTTCTTCTTCCACTGAGTATACCAGATATGAGCTACATCTTTAAGCTGGTAAGATGCCAACTCAACCCGATCATTTCCAGTTACCTGCATCACTCCAAAGATCTTCTTGACCTCATCAATGAAGCATTGGGGATCCTAACCAATCTGTGATCCTAAGAACTCAGGTGGATTCATCCAAATGAAATCACTAACTCTAGTTGCAGCTGACCTAACATTAGCATTTGCTGAAACTGGAACCTGCTGATTGTTCTGGTTGGTCACACTCTGAGCCAACAACTAGATAGCGTTCTAGAATTCAGTTTTTGAAACTTCATGATCTGGGAATTGAGGAGCTAAGTTTGCATTCCTTGCATTCATATTCCTTCCATAAGTTATACGATGAGGCATAATCTGAAGGCGCATAACGAAGGATTAGCAAGAGGAATTAGATCATACCTTACGGACGATAAGAGTAATAAAGAAATTGATGTTTTTTTCCTAAAACACTTCGTAGCCTCCTTCTCATCAGATGTGGTGCACTTCACACCCATGAAAAGAACTCAACTTAGTGTAGCTTTTCAGACATCCTAGGACACTTAAACCTAATGCTCTGATAACAAGATTGTCACGCCCCGAGGCTACCCCCTTGACACGGACACGGGACCTAGGATCACGAGTGATCCCAAGCTAACCCTTCTAGCATAATCATAAGCATACTAAAGATAAACTGAGCAATAAAACTGTGTGGAAGCTAAATCATGTGAAAGTCCGAAATGATGGGGAATACCCATATACTATCTGAATATATGAAAAATTGTAAGTTTGAGTACAAATTTGAAATCAAACTCCAAGACTAAAGCTAAAACTAACTATGTCTGAAATAAAGCCTCTACTAACTAGAAATGATGGGACATGCCCCAGCTTGATCTAGCAAAACTGAAACTAAAACTAAAAGTAGGAAAGATAAACATGGCTCTAGTCCTCGAAGAATAAGGACTCACCAGTGATGTTGCTGAACTGAAGATCGAGAACCGATCTATATGTGATTTGGGAGCTGAGAACCTGAACCTACATCATGAGAAGATGTAGCGCAGAGTATGTGTCAGTACTTGAAAGCACTAAGCATGCAACATAGAGTAAAATTGAATAATAACATAACTGAACAAGCAAATAAGCAATGATATAATCTGAACATGATAAGGATACTGGAAATACTGAACATGGCTAAATTGAATACAATGACCAAGTTTATAACATGCTGAGACTAAATACTTAACTACATTGATAACATGGTCAATGCAATAGAATCTGACTGGACTATAGTAGCTACTAATAACCGACATAAAACTACATGAGCTAAATATGGAGTCTGATGTATATGCCCCATTGAGAGGACCCAATATATCCTGCCAGATGTATAGACGCATGCTAGAGTGATCACTAAAATGATGCCCACAGAGGGGACTTACAACCTACGGGGCACATAGTTCTGGGACTTGAGGGCGACTGACCCTAGTCAACTCGGTATTAAGCTACTCCCAATTGATTATGTATTTAATAATTTATGACTGAATTTCTGTAATACTGGATAGCTCAAAACTGACATGCTAAGTGAAATGCAACATTAATATGCTGATAATGAAACATTCAAATCTGAGGCATGTGTATCTGAAATATCTGACCTAGCATGTGTATTTCATGAACTAAGCGAACTACATAGCTAGAGTTCTGAATTTATGAAAGAATCTACACAAAACGATATTAAAATTATAATAATCTGATTAGGAACATTAAAGTAACTAATTCATAATAATCTGCTGAAATTCTAGAAACTGTAGGGGTAGATAATATGAAGGGAATCAAGAATCTGACTGAATTCTAGGGACCTAATGGGTGAAAGGAACCCACTTGTTAAATTCCACATACCTGGTGATGAATTCCACGGAGAAATCTTTCAATTTCGGGGCTGGAACTGATAGAACCTTGTTGCGTTCTTGAACTAGGGTTCTTGACCTCTTTCCCCTCTTACGCTCTAGTTTTTCTAAGATTTGATGAATGATCTGACTTAGGTAAGTTCTAGTTATGTTTCTAGGCCAAAATTGATCAAAACCATGTAGTTTAAGGGTTAAACGACGTAGTTTAGGTGCCTAACGAATAGACTGACGGTTCGTGCTGGTCAACTGTCAATTGGGACTAAAGCTGGATTTTGAGGGTCTGATCCACACAAATGGACCACGGGCCGTGGGTCACCCTACGGTCCGTGGGTGGATACCGTGGGTTGCACCTACAACTTTTGGAAATCTACATTGAGGTTTGTTTTCAGATATGGGGTGTTACAATGCATCATATACCTAAGCACTAATTCATGCAAGATGGGATACTGACATTTATTTTGAATCTTTGCTGAGATAAACCTATCATATTGATCTCCTGATTTTATCTTGTTCCCTTCTTTTAATATAAGGAGTAGGTGTATGTATGGTAGTCCTCATTTTTGGAATTCTACCACGAATATATGAACAGCTACAATTCCAAATATTTCTTTTCAAAAAATTTGGTCTTTTAGATCCTGCAACTTAGCTCTCAATACTCTTGTCACCAACTCAAGTCTATCTTGAGGAATCTGTCCGGGTCGCAATTCTCGTTGGATCTGAATCTAGTCAGGAGTACACGACATTGTTATGAATAAATCTGGTCGTCCAAAATGTTGTACCAAAGCCATTACATCCATATATCGTCTTCTCATATCTCGTCCGCCCCCCCCCTTAATAAAAGATGATGGAAGTAGCATTCTTTGCCCAATTCTATCTCCTCTGTATTCTCCCGCACATATGCTATCAATGATACCTTGATAAACCTCTCTTCTAAAATTTGATTATTCCTTTCTGAAATATTCTAGCCTTGTTGTTTCCAATTTTATGTACATGTCAACCACAAATTGTTGTAGTAACCTTCCACATAGCAGTAATACTGACCTCTTTGTTTCTCGTACTTGTAGTTTGTAACAATAGTTCTCTCTGTAGGAAACATTTCCCTTTGCCTCGCGGCGGACATCTACAAGTGTTAGAAATCATATTAAGATTAATTTTATATTATGTTAGTTACAATATTGGTATAAATGAAAAGTGTATTGTCTGATAATTGTAAAGGTGTGTCCTATTCTATTATATCTCTTTGTAGCGTGTTATGCATACTATGTATTTGGAATGACCTTAATGTACAAAAGTATTTATAGGAGAATTTTTCCATAATTATTTGTATTTTGTACTTGTTGGTTGTAGTATTTGGATACATTAAAATAGTTTACATATTTTTTAAGGCGAGGGAAACTATTGTAATAGCATTCTGTGAATGCATCTCAAAAACTGACATTTATTCCTTTTTAATTTATATTTTTCAAGTAAGTGTAATACACCATATAGCTAGAAACAAAACTAATGTAAGCTGATAGTATTCACATAAGTTGGTGCATACTAAAACCATAAAGATCAGGAGGGGAGCTAATTAATATTTGTTTGTATTTAAGTAAATTTGAGTTATGCTACAACTCTTAATTGTAATACATTGTTCGTACTAACCTTTATTGGTAAAAGGCTTTTATGATGTGTCATTATTATCGTATATTGTGTATGTATTTTGTTTAATTAGTATCTAACTTGTGAAGAGTGTGAGTTAATTTGTCTATAAGAGGGTAGAAGGTGATACACGCTACCTTGATCCTCGTTGGATAATATTGCATCAGCTAATATGAATGTTGGAATATCATTGTTTAGATTTGGGGAGTGGACGCTTCTTCTGTGAGGTTGCATTTTGTTTTGTTTTCTTATTGGGAGAAGGCACAAGTACCCCCCTAACTATGACCGAAATCCCAGAGACACACTTTAATTAAACTAAGGTCCTATTAATCCCTGAACTTATTTTATATATAATATTGTACACCTTTTGGCTTATGTGGAACACCCCGTGATTCCATGCAGTTGAGGCGTGTGGGATATATTTGGATGCCACGTAAGCCAAAAAGGTGTACAAAATTAAAAAACAATGAGCTCAGGGGGGATAATAAGACCTTTGTTTAGTTAAGGTGTGTCTCTGGGGTTTGGGTCATAGTATAGGGACGTACTTCTACCTTTTCCCTTTTCTTATTCCTTGATACCATCCACCTTCACCTTTTGGGAAGAGCAAAGGATATTGAAGAGGATCATAATAGCCGAAATAGTGTTTGACTCTATGTTTGTACCCTAAATGTTCATGAACAATTATTTCTCGCTCAAAAGGTATATTTTGATTGTTTCCATCTATCCAAAGTGCTACAACTTGATTTACTGTGGGGGTGTTGTACACTGGTCGATCCAAAGAGGCATTTGCAGTAATTCGAAGTTGTAAATTGTGGAAACTTGATTGGTCTTTTAGTTGGCGAAATATTTGCGCATATTGGTTTCCCTCCAAAACCTGTTTGATCTTGTTTGCGATTCTGTCTGATAGAATTCCTTCTTTCACCTTTAATATCTTGTTTGCAATTCTGTCTGATAGAATACCTTCTTTCACCTTTAATATCCTGTTGGTCAACTCATTGTATGTAACAAAGAAATATTTTTGGAAGTAACAGCGATTGTTATCACGAGGTACCAATGATGGTAGATCATGATAAATTTGACCTTGTGCCCTGAATGTGTACACTCCTTTTCTTGCAGATGCTATTTTCTTATCCAGATTAACAATAAAAGATGTAAAAGCAAAGATGTTGTTCTATGCATGAATATTTTTGCGATACTCTATGGCGTCTTTAGTAGAAGCCACAAACATTTTATATAGTTTTGTCGGAGCTTCAGTGGTTGCCAATTTGATATATCCGCATGCACAATAGAATGTTGGAGGTTCATGTTCAAATATTTTTGCACCACAATAAATGCATTCTGGGACGGTTTTTAACACGTGCAAATGTGATAAAGATAATTTGTAAGCAATAGCTCCTACATATATAAATATGGTGGGGGATGAATAGGTATTGAATGGTATTGAATGCTCAAGTTATGTAGGATATGAATAGGTTTTTCCCAATGTACCTCCAACTTCAGACTCTTTAGATAATGGTCTAAATAGCCGATTTATTTTAGGTTGCTTCTTCAAACGTGAAAGTTCATCTTGTAGATGTGCTATTGTTTGGCTTGCTAATATATATTTTTCCACCTTTTGCAATGCGCTTCACAATTCTTTTTTTTCTATGAGAGGAAGAACATTTTATACATTTAGATAAAACAGGTAATACTTATGTATGTCTCATGTATCTAGAATACGACATGATTATCTAAATTCTTACCTGTATTGGTCATATTATTTTGTGTGGTTTTCATGATGATCAACTTTACTGGTAGCAGGAATGGTTTTTCCTTTATCACATGTTGGATTCTACATGACAAGATAATAGTTTGCAATGGTTATTAGAATAAGATAAAGTGACGACTATATGTAGTACATACGTAAAAAGTTTATTAAAAACATTTATTTTTGAAAATCAAATGTAAATGTAAGTCACTTAAGTATTGAGTGTTAAAGAGAGAGAAGTCACACATTGTTGAACGGTATAGTGTGTGTGATCTATTGTTGTTTTGGCATACTGATCAACGTTGCATCCAATAGCAATGGATTTGCCTTTATCACCTGTGAAGTGAATTGAATAGTAGGGTTAGATTTAATTATGAACTATGATAAGTATTTAACATATTAGATATACCTCAAAGTTGGTTGTGTGTCATTTATTGATTTGGTTACGTCAAATTTTTGGATCTCGGTGTGACACTTCTCTTGCCTTGTCGCAACGGACATATGTTATTTTGTAGTGATCTAGAACATAGCGGAATCATCAGTGGCTATTATTTCTGTTTGAAGTGTTTACTTTGGCATAGATATGGGCAATAGACACTTTTATTCTGCAGTGTACACTTTTCTATATATTGTTAAGAAACACATCTAATGTATCTGCATGTACTTTTTACATGTATATGTTAGATGCCATGATGATTGATCGTGGATACTTTTTTCTGAATGTTTTGTAAAGCTGTTAACCAAATTGAGTGAAGTAAGAGAAAGTTAGTTACTAATAAAAGCAATGTTAGGTGAAGTTTCTCGTTGAGAAAAGTAAAGTAACTTTCAAATATTAGAATTAGCTAGATAATAAGCATTGGTAGTTAAACATAAGGAATTTCTAAATCAACTATATATTAGTTTTTTTCTACTTTGATATGTTTTTTCATCGGATGTGGCATATTGTTTTTTCCTTTAACCTTCATGGTCCTTTTTCTTTGTAGCTGAATTATCGGGGTTTCATCATCACTTTTATCTGGTAAATTCTGCTTTCAAACCTCATGTATCCTCACTTCAAGTTGATTTTCCTCTGTAGTGGATTGTTTAACTTTATTGGTCCTCTTTCATCTATATCCTTTTCTTGGAATTTGAATCTCGGTTTCAACGGGTATAATATCTTTTTCAACATGAGGTATCTCCGCAACTCTGTTTTTCATCTTTTCATCATCTCTAAGTTTGCTGATCCTCTGGCTTCTTTCTTTTTGAATTGGAGTTTCAACCTTGGTTTCGGTTTCAACAGGTATAATATTTTTTTCAACATGAGGTATCTCCGCAACTCTGTTTTTCATCTTTTCATCATCTCTAAGTTTGTTGATCCTCTGGCTTCTTTGTTTTTTAATTGGAGTTTCAACCTTGGTTTCATCTGGTGCGACTTTCTTTTGAACCTCAAGTATCTCTGTAGCTGTCACATTCATGTTTGTTTTCACATTTGGAAAGTTACAATCAATCTTCACAAGGACACTGAATTCTTTCCCCTTACTCAATACCAACTTGTGATAGTATTCAGATTCTTCTTTCTGTAGAATAGGAAACTATTATCTGTTAGTATTTCAGTAAAAATAGGAAAGCGATATTTAAATGGGCTGATATTTTATAGAGTTAGTGATTTACCTTTTTAGATGTAGATTGAACATAGTCTTTTACGTCACAACCCAAATAGTATTGTGCCGCATCAAACAATGTTATCCTTAGAAATTGATTCTCAGCAGTGACATCAATCTTTAACCGATATCTAAAATACATTTGAAGATTTAATAAGTATGACTTCATTTTGTTTGATAGCTAAAAGTTAAATTTATTTCTAAATTTTATCATTAACCTCTCCTCATAATCAATATCTTTAGTCCTACAGGAAGTACAAGTTGCACTGCTTTTTTATTACAGTAACTTGTTTGTAGCGTTTCTTGCAAGCATGATACCATGGGTCTGTGTTATTGTCAATGCCGAAAACCGTAGCATTGAAATTGTAGTACATGTCCTATACATAAATTAGGAAAATCACTTAATTATGGTTCAAACATATAATTTGAGTACAAGTTGGGTTTTGCAGAGGTAAGTACCTTCACAATGGCAAGTGAACCATTTAAAATATTGGCCATTTTCACTTGGCGGGCGGTTTGCATTAGTCTACTTGGCATTAGACTTATGTCAATCTTTTGTGCCTTCATGTTGTCATTCCTGTAAATTAAAAGTAATGAATTAAAAACATAATGACGTAGCATGTAGGCTATAAATAAGTGTAAAGAAATATGCATTACTTACCATTGTTGGAGATTGTTGGCCTTTTCAAACTGAGGATTGATTAGCAAACTACTAATAGGAGTCGTGGAAAGGACAAAATCCCCTATTTTGGCAGGAAAAATCATTCAGTGAAACTTTTATGTAATTTGAAACTTGATTCAAATATTTAAATGGAGTAGATTTATACCTTGGTAAATGAAGGATTTGACATCACAAAAGGCAAGCACTGGTTTGCCACTTCCAAGGGTCTGTAACATTTGTCCTTCGATTTCAGCAAAATCTCCCCATAAAGTCATTTCTTTTCAATCATACCTATATATGTAAAAAAAGGGATATCTTTATGAAACAAGTTTAATAAGGTGAACTATTTATATGAAGGATGCATAGAAAGTATAAAGTTACTTTTCGTTTGTAACGATTACTTCTCGCCTTGTGCTTCGTCCTTCTCCATTTAGAGATTTTACTTTGAGTAAAATACAAACCACATCTAAAATAAAAAATGTATTATTAAATACACATTTGTTTATAGGTGTAACACACAACAAATATTTACCGAACAAACTCCCGTTAGTCAGTTTTTCAGCTTCATCAAAGGAAATAAATCCATTTGAAAATTGTTGAGTCCTAAATTGATTTATGTCCTCAACGACCTCTGTGTTGTTCATGAATGCTACTTCGAGGTCCTTATACACAGATAAGAAGTTTGGTTTAGCTTCATTTAACTTTCAATTTATAATGTAGTAACTTTGATTAAGTTGAAAAGAGTTGCTCCATGCATGAACATCTTTGTTGAAAAAAGTTGTTTGTATTTTTGTTCACAGTGGTAAGACTCATAATCATTCGACTTTCAAAAGAAGTCAACATATTAAGTAATGAATATAATATAAAATTTAATTACAGTTACCTCTTCGTCGACGAAAATTAGTTGCCAACTAATACCTTCATTGTTTGCATTTTGTACTCTTTTGTTAATCTCCATCGAATGACTAAGAATTTAATCACCCATTCTGTTGCATATTTCTTCAATTTGCTAATCGGTTGACATTGTTTATCGAGCTCTTCCACACTTGTCATTGTATGGCTATAGTAGCTAGGATGTACTAATACAATATATATTTGTGATGTAAATGTGATTTATTTCTAGGTAATTAGTATATTTTAGGTCAAACAAAAAAAGATGACCAAGAATATAATATTCATCAAACATATACTAATTCTTATTTTTTAATATTAAAAGCGAGTGACTTTAACTAACAATAGTATAAATATCATGTTAATTGAAGCAGTTAAATACAAGGTGGAGAAGTGTGCTGAAAGCAAGAAACCTGTTAAAAGTATTACAACGTGCAGAGATAGTAAATGTAATTTCAAATTGAAATAAATTAATAAAAAATAAACAAATTACTATAATGGAAGTATTACAAACGAAACAATTTCAAAACGGAAAAGTCTTAACTCTATCCACTGTATAGTTAACTACCTCCTTTTCGTTAAGCTCCTCTCATGTTGCGGTGCTTTATAGAATTTACGCTATTAATCTAAAGTCGGCAAAGCAAAATCGACAGATATAAGTAACTCTGACAAGCAAGAACAACACAATCTGATAATCACATATGTTGAAGGTCTAGTTGGATAGAAAACCTGCAACTCTATAGGCAAGTAGGTTCTTCTCCACTTAAGTGGCCATGTGTCCCATATACTGAAATTTGTGTATACTTGTAATTTTAATCTTTCTTTTAACTTGCTTAACTCCACCTACTGGGTGGCAGAATGGATAATTAATATGGGTATCCACTCATATTTACCCATTTTAAATGAGTTGTGTATCAAACTCATTTAAAAATGGGTAAAAACGAATAATACTCATATTATCCATTTAAAAGTGAGTACTTAAATGGATAAAATGGATAAAACATGTTCATTTACACAAAAAAAAAAAATTGATAAAGGGTGGGTTAGTAAGATAGTCTTTTTTTTTACAATTTTTTTTGGATAGGGGGGTTGGGTGGGGGGGGGGGACTGGTAGGGGTAAGGGTGTTGGGGGGGGGGGCTGGAAGAAGGTGGGTTGGTAAATTTTTTAAATTTAATTTTGTTTAAAAAAAATTAAAAATTTTGTTAAATTTTTTTTTTT
>JAJOOF010000442.1:0-31892 GCA_029582545.1 Solanum lignicaule | reverse complement strand
CCAAATTCTCCTGTCTGGACAAGTTTTAGAAAAACAACCATAACTTTTTACTCAAAACATTGATGAACAAACAATCGGTGGCTTTGGAAAGAAGACTCATAGAATTTTAATTTGGTAGGTTATAAGTCACTTAACTCTTTAATTTTAGAGTTAAGGTTACTTTAAGTTTATTCTTTCACGAGCTCATAGAAAAACTAAATCAGTAGGGAAACTTTAAACTCGACTTAGTGTTAAAGGTCCCTAATGACTCTAAATCACTTATGACACATCTTTTACACTTCGTAATGAACCTTAATACACACAAAAAGCTAGGAACCATATAGTACAAGTCTATATTCATACATAAAGTAATTCGGTCTTAGCTTAGAAATTTATGGGGTTTTACAAGAAACTAGGGTGAATCAATTAAGGCCTAATGGTGACCAAAAAGTCTTGAATTTGAAAAGGTGTGGTACAAGTTTTAAGTATGTAATAAGGGTGACAAGTTTATAATTATTTTTAGGGGATATTGAATAATTTTTAAATAAACTGCACCTTTATTAACACTTTGACCCAACAGATGCTAACTAACGAAAGATCTTTAGATAAGTGTTTCATCAATTATGTTGAGTCTGGAATGTCGTTTCTAAGTGGTGCACTACAACCCACAGAGTGGACAAGGTTAATTACAAACACCAAGATTTGGAAGACACAAAATATATAAGACAAAAATAATAAAAGTAGAAGACAAGGGTAATGTATATAGAAAGAAGGGACATATAATATATATCTATAGTACGATATAAAATGTACAAAATAGGCCCAAAAGTGACCAAAAGATAAACTAACACAAGATACCAATCCACGGACCTGGTGGCACCTATATAGGAGCTACTATAAACAAAAAGCCATACAACTATTCAGAGGACTCACTCGTCCAAAATAAAAAATGAGTGTGTACAAAAGAAGGATAGTAGCAAGTCTCTAAACGTCGATAGCTCACCACAAATCAAAGTATGTAGCCACCAAGGGATATCCAAATGCTTACTAAGGGTGGCTCAAACTAGGACTTGCATCACAATAAGATGCAGAAGTGCAGTATAAGTACCAAATCACGAAGTACCCAATAGACATCATATTCCGACCGAGCTCAGAAAGATAAACTATATATAAGAAGCATGAAGAAACTAGCAAGTCAAGGGAAAAAAGGCACAACAAGAATATAATGGAGAACAGACATATGATAACAAACAATTATACATAAAAATCAAACAATCAGCACACTCAAAAGCAACTAATGTAATGGTATAATGTAAAACACCAAGAAAGGAAATATCCGCCTGAAGAAACATCGAGCCGACTCGAATGGTGCCTCAAGCTTAACGGTAAGTCAATAACTTAGATAGATGTATCCACGTGACACTCGGTATGGCACGTCAAGCTTACCCATAACCCAGATATATGTATCAACGAGCCACCCGTGATGGTATTTTGATCTTATCATCAAAGTAAATCGGAGTAGTAGAGTGTAGCCCGAGCCTAGGCCAATAGGCCGCCCGAAATGACCTAACAAGCGCATTAGAGCAAAAGCACCTCACAGGTGCGATAAAACAAATAAATGGCTTTTTACCACTTTTAATTCTGAACAGGTCTCAAGGACTTCCAACTCATTAAGGTATATTCCTTTTTCACAAACCAAGTCATGTATTACACAAAAAATTGGGTAGAACGCATGTCACACCACAAGAGTACTAACTTGGACCTCTTGCTAATCCAAGCTTACGGCCTCAAGTCCAAAATTATAAAAAAACAATAAAAAAACCACAACTCAAGGATCCATACCATCAATCAAACCTACAAAACCAATCAAATCCAAGACAATCCTAAGTTTCACGCAACTTAGAAGCAAGGTCTAAAGATACTACTCACGTAATATTACCTAAACTAAGGCTCCTCTAACTAAAACTAGACAACCCAACCTATGGCCATAACTGTCCAAGGATCAATAATGCTCAACACAACCTAAGGGTTCAACCTAAATCGAGAATTACTACCTAAATATAATCAATCTAACAAAGGCAAATATAAGAAAATGAAGCCATAACCTACCTAAAGGCCGAAAACTACACACGAACTATAATTCAGGCACTTTTCCCTTTCAAAGAGCCTTAGATCATTGTCAATCTATCAACAACATATAGATAATTAATATAGATCCATTTACCCATATCACCAACTTAAACAGATTAGCACAATAGACAAAAATGAACTTCCAAAGCTGATCGAACTGACAAAATTCCTATCGAACGGTAGAATTTGCAAATGTTGACTAAAGTCAACTCTTTCAAGCATTAAGCTTACAAAACCCCAAATCTTGCCCAAAACTAAAATAAATGCCTTGGGGAGCATGCCACCCAACCCATCACCACACAAAAGCTATAAGGAAGCTACGGGAAGGGGAAAAATAGGAAAAGCACATATAAAAATACAAATGACCCCGAGGGTCATTACACTAATCCTAATTATAAAAAATGGGAAAATGTGCTTCTTTTCTGATCTGCCCCTCCCGCCTTCCTTGGTCTTTCTCTCCATCATTCACCTCGCCTCAACTTCTTCTTCTTCTTTTTCTTCATCTTTGTCTTCTTCTTCTTCTTCTTCTTTTTCTTCTTTAGTTGTTGTTGTTGTTTTTGTTGTTGTTGTTGTTGTTTCTGATCTTTCTTCTTCTTCCTTTTAGAAGAATCGATGAAAAAAAGTTCAATCATTTAACTCATATTATGGACTAAATTTCATTGTGTAGCACTGAAATTGTACGAGAGATGATTTCAACTATTTTGGTAAGTGAATAATGTACTATTAAAGGCTAATTCATAAAAATTTATTGTAAAATTATTTTTGGAACTGTTGCATACGTTTCATCAATTATTACATACATTTCAGCAACTACTATAGTGGTTGCATAAGCATATGGGACAATTGTTGAAACAAATGCAGCACCTACTGAAACAATTGCAATTGTCTCATATTCATAGCAATTGATAAAGTATTTGCAGCAATATATGCACCAATTATTGAAACAAATGTAGAAACTATTGAAACACATAGAGTTGTCACATATTCTTAGCAACTCGTGCATATATGTAACACCTCGGATCCAAAAAGGGAGAAAATTTTAGTTCTTCACAGACCTCGTGCCAGCACAGATGACACAACCTATGGCCCGTAGGTGGAATGACGGCCCATTGGTGGTGGCGTGGTCAAAAAGTAACAATTTTCCAAAACTGTCAACCTCCACTACTTTTTCAACGGTTCACTAGGACAGCCCATCATTCAATGCATGAGCCGTAGATAAGTCTCGTAGGTGAATCCCAGACTTAGAGAGATTTTAAGGCCAAGAGTTGGGACCTAAGATTGTGGTCCACGATCTGTCAATGGACCCACAGGCCATAGGTATTGTCAGTTGTTGGGGGTCCACAATTAGTGATATTTTATCTTAACCACGACCAACCAGGACGGTCCGTGGTCTGACCAACAGACCGTAGATTGGGGCGCGAGTGAGGTCGACAGTTAACTTTCTTAAGAGCTTTTGGGACTTTTCCTAATTGTTCTAGCCTAATGCTATTTCGTTTTACCATTCACCTAATGCCCTATACATGTGTGTTTTAAACCCAAATTTCCCCAATTGTAATCATTCTATCAAATTCCTAAAGGAAGAACAAGTCTTCCTCTCCAAAATATATCTCTCTTTAGAAAGTTTGAAGAAGAAGGAGTCAACTTGGGTTTCAAGTCAATCCTCCAATTCCACTATTGAAGGCATGCTTTTCGCATTGAGGTATGATAGTTTTCACCTATGGAGCCCTTTCCTCCATGGAGATCTTAAATTCTCCAATTTACAAAGTTAGAAATCCCCAATTGAGTTAGGGGTTTCTTCCAAGTCATGAGTTCCTTTAAATATTGATTTATTTGATTGGTTTATGCATTATTATTCATGAATTGAGTTATATTTCATGATTTAAAGATGAATCCACATGAACCCATGCTTAACCCATGTTTTCTTGATATTTATGATTGAAAGTGGGTTTTTAACTATGAAAGAAGATTTATGAAATTACGCATGTTCTTATGAAATTGACAGGGTATGATGTAAATGGCTCTGAGAATGAAGCACCTATGTTGTTGTTATTGTTAATTGTTGTGAAAGGATTTCTCACATAATTACCTCATGCATGAATGTGAAAGGCTTTTATCACATAAAGGATTCTAAGTTTGAAAGTCTTCTCACCTAAAATGAATCAATGTTAAGAACCTATTCTAAGAATGAGGCAAGCAATAATTACCCATGTCCTCTAATAAAAGACAAGCGGCGATTACCCATGTTTTATGATATAATGACAAGATGCGATTACCCAAGTCCTATAAAAGAAAAAGATGAATAAGACTAATGAATATTCCATAAGAATTATGCTTAGCGTCGAGTGGACAACTGGCGATTACCCATGTCCTATAAACTATATGCCGACATAGGATTTGTCTAGATAGACATTAGCTAGAAGTTCATGGTCTTACGTTGGCAAGTAGGACACCTCTTTTAGGTGTGGGGTAGACCCCAAATTCCATATTGATAGCTCATATGGTCTTACATGTCGGTTAAAGGTAATTCTCACATACTAATGAATCAAGGTTACTCTAAGAAGTATCTTACATGTGTTTCAAGACGAAGTCTACTTGCATTGACCATGTTTTATGACTTACGCTTTCTAACCCTTTTATATCATGTTTTAGCTTGGTTATTGCATATTACGAAAATTTCCCTTTTTGCATGATTTCACATGTTTTATGCATCACTATCATACTTGGTACATATTTGTACTAACACATACTCTTGCCTACATTTCCCTAAATGTAGGGACCATATTTTCAAATTTGCACTTTTGTGGCTAGGGATCTTATATAGAAGCTTGAAGATTGGTGTGTCCTCATGTTCCGAGGACCGAGCTTTGGTTTCACTTTTTTTCTTTACTTCCAGTTTTGAAATTGATGTACGGGCTATGCCCTGATCATTTCTTATATACTATATGTCTTTGAGACAATGTTTAGACTTCCGCTTCACTTTATAAACTCTTATATGTTGAAACTCTCATTTAAATCTTTTGTATTCTATTATCTTTTATGATGAATGCTAAGTGGACTGGATGGAGCCTCTTGTGGTCTTATTTGCCATGTTACACCTAAGGGCTACCTTGGGTCGTGACAATATGTTTAAGCAACTACTGTAATAGTAGCATCAGATGCTTATCACTTACAACAATTTTTATCACTATTTTTTTCTCTCATGTCATGACTAAATTTTTATATTAAATCATAATCTCTTCAGGTACCTTGAATGTCATTAATAGAGGACAAAATACTAATTAGAGGTTGATTGCAATGGTAAATTAATTGAGGCCAATAATCGCTATATTTGGCATTAGAAGGCCATAGTTATTATAAATAAAATAGCAGTGATTTTTCATTATGATATAAAAATTGTGAGTTTAAAGATGTTGATATTACGTACATACACAACAACAGTAAAAAGGAGAGGGTGGTTTCTTTAACGACAAAAGATTAAGTTAGTTTGTGTACTTATTTGTAAGATAAAACTAGATATATCGTAGGGACATACGTGGTTACAAGATTGGTAAAGAACGGCAATTTCTCTCAAGACGAACAAATGTTAAATGATGAATGTAATGGAATCAATATGGATATTACAGATAAAGAAAGTACATTTGAACAAATTTGTACTCCTGAATTTGTCAGCAATACTCCGACAACTAAACAATTAACATATGCAAGTTATCATGTTTTAGAAGACAAAATGGGTTTTTACAATGGCATATAATTTGTGAATAAACAAGAACTAAATGTTGCGCTAAAAACTACTTGTATGAAGTGAAATATTAGATTTAAAAAGTTAATCAATCAGTGTGATGTGATTTGTTTGAAATATGTACGTCTTGAGTGAAACTTCAAAGTTTGGATAGATCTCAATAACTAACTGCGTGTATTTCAGAAATTGTGTTTATTTTAGAAAGTGTTGCATATATGTTTTAGCAACTGCTATAAAAGTTGCCACATTAGAGGCACAACTAATGAAATAGATGGACCAACTGGTGAAATATTGTTTCAGTGGCTTAAATATATTTCAGTTGTTGTTGTATTTGTTCATATTATTTAGTAGTTTGGAGTGTTTATTTTTACAGGTGTAGTATTATGACAACAAACATTACTAAGTCGGTTAAAACAATGTTTTTTGATAAAAGAGAATTTTCCATAACTACTCTATTTGATGAAATAAATAAGAGGTTCATAGCAATATTCCATCGAAGGCATATGAAAATTATGAGGATACAAATTATCTTTGTTCCTTTGATTGAAACAATCATAGCAAACAGTTTCTATTTGGGGAATAGGTTATTTGTCCATGGAACTTTCAAGTACAAGTATATTGTCACCCGGACATGATGGAGCTGAAACTATCGATTTGCCTTCCAAATCATTTACTTGTAAAGTGTTTGACATGGATAAAATACCTTATTCACATAGCATGATAGCGGTTCATATTAAATTTTATGAAGACTATCAGAGGCAAATTTATGATTATTGTATTATAAGGTAGAGACATACATTTTTACATAGTTGGGGGAAAACTTTTGTTTCATGTGATACATTTTAGTCAATTATTATGAAGATTTAGAGAGAAAAATAATTCATTCACATATTGAGTCGGATCAAATGGGATGAAGGAAGAGATGAAGCAAAGGTCGGGAATCAGGGAATCATTTCCAGCAAAAAAAAAGCTCCATATACAAAAATGTTGGGCACAAAAAAGTATATGGTCGGAGTGAGCTGCACCATAAAAACTTATTTCAAATTCTTGTTGTTGTTTGTGAACTTGTTTCATTTTTTATATATAGTGATCTTATTTTTTTTTTATGCACATTAAATTGTTGAACAATTTTTAAACAAGTAAGAATTCTTCTATAACAATTTCTATACTTGTTGAGCATTTCCACATAATTATAAAATCTATTACAACAATTGTTGTACTTTCTAAGAGTTTCAAGACAAGTACGAACTCTGTTGTGGGATCTACTGTACTTTATGAGTCTTTCAGAAAAATTATAAAATTTATCACATTAATTTTTATACTTGTTGACAATTTCAAAATAAGTTTGAATTGTGCAGTAGCAACTGCTATATTTATTAAGAATTTTCAAACAAGTTAATGATAACGCTCAACTACACCTCTTATAATTCAAAGTGTAGGCGGTTGCTAACATGTATAAACCCAACGGTGAGTAGGGGTCGATCCCACGAGGAATGGTACGAAAGAGAATTCCAGTCTGAAGTATGGAAGTGCTCTAACTTCTTGTAGAGTGGAAATAAATAACGTGTAACATAATGTAATTCAATAGGTTTCAATTATCAATATCAAGAGAGAAAGTGAAGCTTAGTCCCCGTTTTGTAGGCCCATATGAGATCTTGAGACATGTTGGTAAGGTTGCTTATGAGTTAGCTTTGCCTAAGGAGTTGGCATCGGTGCATCCGGTTTTCCATGTCTCTATGATTGAAAAAGTGTGTTGGAGATCCAATATCCATAGTTCCCTTAGAAGGTTTGGGAGATGATGAAAGTTCTTATGAGGAAGTTCCGGTTGAGATGTTAGACCGGCAAGTTAAGAAATTAAGAATTAAGAAAGTTGCTTCCGTGAAAGTATTGTGAAGGAATCATTTAGTTGAGGGTGCTACTTGGGAGGGTAAGGCCGATATGATGTCCCGATATCCCCATCTTTTTCCTTCTACTATAGCTTGAGGTAACGAGGTCCTCATTGTTTGTTCTTTGATTTGGTTGTCATGTGTGTTTTAGATATTCCCATGATTTCCTTATGCTATGAATGTTCATGAAAACTTGTGTTTTGAAAGAAAATGAGTATACATGATTGATTTTTTCCTCATGTTGTTGTGCATTGAGAATGAGTTGCGTATAGACTTCATGAGATGAATTGATGAACATGCCTTAGCTTGGAGTTGAGCATTCCTCCTTGGATATATGTTTTGTGTATAGATTGCATATAGGCTCTATGCGATTGTGTTGAGCATGCTTTTAGCTTGGAGATGGTAGTCCTTCCTTGGACATGAGTAGTTTAGAAATTCCATGCATATTGAGTTGCTAGATGTAGTACCTACCTTCCTTATAGTGCATTGAGTATGTTTAGCTTGGAGTCAATGTTTCCTCCTTGGTTTGTGAATTTAGATAAGTTGCATCCATGTTGGGCTGCTAGTCTTGAGTCTTTTCAGTTAAGAGGTGTCTAGAATGCCATTAGTGGACGAAAGTCCCCAAGGGGGAGATAATGTAACACCTCAGAATTTAGTAGCCTAAGCAAGGGTCCAAGTGAGTGGTTAAAAACCTAAGATTTATCCTTGGCACCCACCATGAAGGCCACATGGATCGTGGAGGGCACAACGAGTCCTGGTGGTGCCTAAGACCTTAGGCAGTAGCCAACAACACTACCCTAACCTTTCACGACCACCATAAAACCTCGTGGCAGGGACCATAGGTCGTGGTGACACTCGTGGAGGACCAGGCAGTAGTTCAAAAAGGACGACAATCAAAGATTCAGCAACACAAGAAACTTCGCTCACACTAGCAACCGCTTCATAAATCACGTCAATAATTGATATTACATGGAGGTCACTTGGTTGCTTCATCGATTTAAAAATATTTAATGTAACTTCCTGCCCATTTACTCAGAGTTCATGTTCACCACTTTCCACATCAACAAGAGCTTTTCAGGTAGCCAAAAATAGCCTACCAAGAATAATAGGGACCTCGACATTAATCTCACAATCGAGGATCACAAAATCACCCGAAAAATAAATTTGTCTACCTTCACCAAAAGGATTCCAATAGGAAACTTTATAGATCGGTCGGCCATAAGAAGACACATAATTGTATGTTTAGGCTCACTAGCCCAGGTTGCGTGAAAATTGCATAGGGCATCAAGTTTATACTCGCCCTCAAATAACACAATGCTTTAGTTAATTGGAATATCCCTATAGTGCAAGGGATAGTAAATACCCCCGGGTCATCCTTCTTGACAACGACGTTGCTCGACTTAATGGCACTACAACTATGGGATACTTCAAAAGTCTCGAAATCCATACTTCTCTTTTTAGTGACCAACATCTTTCATAAACTTTGCATAACCCAATTTTCTAACAACGCCCCCACCAAATGAAGATTAATGGAAATAGTTTTGAAAACAGAAATAAGTTTTTGGAACTTTAAGTATTCATCCTTCTTCTTTAATATTTGAGAGAATAAGTAACTTTGGGTAGCGGCTTTATAGGTACAGAGGGAGGCACAACCTCCACATTTGACTTCTTAGAATCACCAAAAACAACATTTTTCGATGCATCATCAACCTCATTGGAAGCTTCATTGTTCAACTCTTTGGCAAGTACATCACTTTAAAAAAAATAATAGCTTTCCCTTTGCTTGAACTTGCATTCGCATCATTTGGCACATCACTTCCAATTAAATTACCACTCCTGGTTAAGATAGCCATGAATTGTGCATTATTGTTCTTTGGATTGGCTATGGTATCACTAGGAAGATTCCCTTTTTGCCTCAGATTCAAGTGAGCATATATTTGACCCATTTTGGTTTCAAGTTGTTTTATAGAAACCAAAGGAGAGGTCACTGTTTGAGTCAAAGAGGAAAAATCAGCCTTCATTTCCTTTAGCATTTTATCTGATCCTTCCCCAATTTTTAGGATGTGGGCATGCATATCCTCATCCGAAAGCTTTCGATATCGACATTTGGTTCTTTAGGTTTTGGGCGGTCATGAGAAGGCACATAACGATCTCTATCACTATCCCTTTCTCTCCAATTTGGACCCCTATCACGCCAATCTTGTTCCCTATCTCTCCAATTTGGACCCCTATCACGCCAATCTTGTTCCCTATCTCTCCAATGACCATCATGATCTTTTTTCTAACCTTGATTTCTTCCTAGCCTTGGATAGCTCGGACGAGAACCCCCTCCCCCCCACTTGATTCGATAAGAATCGTACCTCTTTATTATACATGGTTTCAAATTGAGAATCATCCGGGGTCATCCCACTACTAGCACCAACCACATTCACAGCCTTATAACAACCTCCTGTGACATATTTCATCAACAAGTCCATTTGGGTCAATATCTTGGCCATGTTTTTATCACGCTCTTGTTTTTTTTCCATTTGTTCTTTAGTCAACCCAACATTGAGAGGAGTCCCTCGATCCTCCCTTGTATTCCATGCTCGATTAATATTGGTTATCTCATCAAGCAAAGTTGACGCCACGGTAAATGGTTGTCTATAATTCCACCTCGAATAAGTTGATCGGTGACACCCTTGTTGAGGGTGTCAAGACTCCAGTAGAAATATTTCATGAGCACATTATCCGGCAACCCATGGGTAAGACATTGCATGAGTAGCTTTAGAAAGCTCAATAACATTTTATGAATGGGTTCTTCATCAATCTGCTTGAACTTTTGAATGTTGTCCCTCAACTTCAATATCCTCGAGGGAGGAAAGAATCTTTCATAGAACACTTCTGTGACCTCCTCCAAAGAAGTAATAGTGTCCCTTAGTAGTTTGGCTAACCACTTCATTGCTTCCCCCACTAAAGAGAAGGGAAACAAACGGAGCCAAATTGACTCTTGGGAGAAAGTCTTAAAGAAAAATTGTCCACAAACATCCACGAAATTTCAAATGTGATCATGGGGTCCTCATGAGCAAGTCCCCCAAAGAAACCTTTTCAGTTAAAGCAGCTGAAGCATAGTTTTGGTCACATGAAAAGTTGTGTCGCCCACAGTTGGGGGAAAACCAATGGCACTGGCACTTCCTATTTGATTGGCATTGACATCATTCAAGTTTTCGATGTCGTCATCGTGCCCAAGTTTACTAGAAGTATTACTCTCATTCGCTCCCATTCACACTCATTTCTTCACTTATTGAGTGCAAACAACAAAAACACTAATAAGAAAATTTTACTACAACCAAATTCGGTCAGAAAAGTACTTCAATAAAAGAATTCTAAATACCACTCCTTGGCAGAGGTTCAATTTTTGATAACGCAAAACTACACCTCTTACAATTCAAAATGTAGGCGATTGCTAACAAGTATAAACCCAACAATGAGTTGGGGTCGATCCCATGACGAATTGTATAGAAGAGAATCCAAGTATGAAGTATGGAAGTGCTCTAACTTCTTATAGAATGGAAATAAATAATGCGTAACATAATGTAAATCAATAGGTTTCAATTATCAATAGCAAGAGAGTTTGGTATCCAATTGGTAACGAAGATTATCATCGCAGAGTTTAAACAAGTAGAGAGGGGACCTTAAGAGAGTGTGAGCAATCGAATACTAATTTTACTTAATGGGTAATGAATAATTTTTTTAAGTCCTTGAATTTCAATGGATAAGATGGGTTATAACTCTAACAACAATTTTTCAATCAGCTATAATATTTCAAGCAAGTTCTTTCGAACCTCAACAAGCTTAAAAATGAAAAAGCAACCCAAATCCTTACTTTAACCCACTTTATAGAGCTGGGTTGTAAAGATAATATTCAATACAAGTCTAAACCATATACTCAACCCTAAAAAACATTCACAAACAAGCATAGGAGCTAAAGTTAGAACTGAATTCGCTACTTCAGTTCATAAATGAAAACATGAGTAAATAATTCAAATAATTTCAAAACAACATTAAATCAAGCTATTAACAATATCCACAAGCTAATTTGTGTATTCTGTTACATAATCATACCCCTTAGTTAATGGGATTTAGCCGAGCTTTATAAAAGAACAAGAAATAGTTACCAAATAAATGTTCCATCAATATGTCACAATCTTCAATGCTTAGTATAAAAAATAAGACTAAAATCCTAAAACCTCAATATCTTAGCTCAAAATCTATCCAAGAATATTCAGTATTGTAAAAATATGTAAAGATCTGTCAAAAGTTTGTGTAAGTATATCTTCTCTCTCTTCAAAAAACAATTTATATATTTATAAAAACTTCCCAAAATTTCACTGCACAGTCGAATCGATGAGATTAGTCATGACAACCGAATGACTTGGCGATCCACCAATGAGCATGCTTCATTGGCAATTAACTACTTCAACTTTTGAATTCTTGACTTCTCAACTGTTGAACCCAATGGATGTCGCCGTTTGGCTTCGGCGACTCGCCTTTGGCCCTTTTCATGCCAATTGGACTTGACTTCCTTCTGCATTTGTTCGTTTATTTAGGTGAGGTGAGTGGAACTTATTGAATCGGTTCGGTGATCCAGCATTTTACACTTAAGTTCGTCGAGTTGGCTCAGTTCATGAGCCAAACTTGATGGATCTTTTGGCGAGCTAGATGCTCACTCGACGAATTGTCTAGTGACTTTTGCGAGCTCCAGCTTTTCTTTTCTTCAATATTCTAACTTTTTTGCTTCTTTTAACAATATAATGTTCTTTCCTTGTTCTCTTAAGCCTTCTGACTGCACATAAACAATTTATCATCATTTATGAACACAAAATAGGCATTGAGGACACTAATTCATTAAATAACAAGTCCTAAATGAGTAAAAATTCCTGACTCATCAGTTAACAAATATGCAATCACAACTGTTATAATTGATTGGAAATTTCAGATAAGTGAATCTGCTGCAATAATGTAGTACATCGAACGTTCAACAGCATTGCAAAATTAGAAATGTAGGCAACCGTATTGAAAAGAATACCTAACTTACGAGTTTGAGATTGAATTCTAGCATACCACAAGGAAAAATGTAGGGGTGAGCGAAGAGATAAAGAATTACAAGCATCTATTTTAATTTAAATCCAAACAATTAATACTAGTATCTTTTGTGTGGTTTTCGATAAGGGACAAACGCTAAAATTAAAATAACAAAAATTAAATGATAGATTGATCAAAGACCTTCTAATCCTTGGATAGAAAATGGGTTTGGGAAAGAGAATTCAATTCATGCTTTCACGATCAATAAAAAATAACCAAATATTATCTAGATAAACATGGGTATCAACTATGACTTGAGTTCTTATGTACTCACTTGTATCTCTTGATCACAAGCAAGTATATCATGACTAATTCTTCCGAACTTCGCGAGTATACCAAAAGAAACAATCAATATAGATACACTAGGATTATCCTATCTCTAGCTCAACTCTATAAGATGAGGGTTAGACCGAATCTAGGATTTCTCAAACTCTAGTCCTTTGTCAATTTTAAAATTGTGCTAATCAATCTTTCATCCACTTAATCCTCTTCCTAAAACAATATCAAGATACATAAGAAAGTCCTTGGGTTGATCACTCTCTTCAAAGTCAGTTAAAGCATGAAATCAATTAGAAAATTAATGACTTATATAATAAAGAAAATAATATTAAGTGAAAAAAAATACAAATCAAAACATAAATATTGTATATATATATATATCTAACACAACATTCAAATATGAAAATAAAATACTACATTTATGAATATTCAAGTGAAGCCAAGAATTGAAGAAAGATTTAATGATTTACACACTTTAACATCACAATTTCCACTCTTAAAGTTAATCGATGGATCTCTCTTCTCAAATCAGGTCAAGATTAGCTCCAACATACGTCAACGATAGGTCTAAGATTTCCATATGGTTGAGATACACTTTATCCGGATTGAGGTTTCTAGAAGTGTGAAAAGATAGATTTGGGCATCGATGTATCTTGTTTGTTGATGTTCAGGACCATTAGCCATAGGTGCGACTCCGCTATGGCGACCACTTCATCGTAGGCACGGAGGTGTTCAAGTTGGTTCCACGATGCAGGAGAGATATTTCTTCAACAGGTGTGGTGTTGCACTTCTGACCTTTCCTTTGCTGGTGCAGCTTATGCGAAATAGTAGTGTCTGCGATGTAGGACCTCTTCTTCTGTAGGTGCAAAATCACTGATATGTGTCGAGTTTAACAGGAGTGAAGTACCTGACAATTTTCCCTTGGCTGTAACTTCTCTTTTTAGCTTCTTTTTACTACTTTTATTTTCAAAGTCCCTACCTGCAGCTCCTCACAAGAAATACTTATAAAAGACAAATAAGTCGTTTCAATAAATGAATAGAAGGCACAAATTCTAAAGAAAAATTGCACAAATAATGGTAAATCCACCACTTATCAACAATCATAACTTAATCATTTTCTTGCCCCTCAAGCTAACCTAAATTCAAAGAATAGAGAGACGTAATCAATTAAAAACACAATTCATTTCTATGACTGCACTTTCTCACACAACAACTAAGCACAAGGAATATGACTTTGGTTGGTAGTAGCACTTAGTCCATACATATAAAGTTTCTTTCAATACTTCCTCATCAAAACACATTCTCAAGAATGCACCCATTTGTTCAAGAATAATCAAATAACTATAACTCATTCTCAAGAAATAACTCAAAACCACTAGTTCCTTCACATGCTGCTTTGGCTCACTATCAGAAATAATCAACATCACCATTATCTTAATTTTCATGCCTTCATAATAAAGAATGTCCCAAAATTACTCACAAAATATTTATAAAACAAGGGACAAATACGCACACTCCTTCCCACAAAGAATATTTCATGCTTTCGAGTACCCAACAATAGGTTTGCCATTATTTTCAATCAACATTGACTCAAACAAAATCGCTTAGAGATCATAAATGACTTTTAATCAAGCTTTTAATGTAGTCTTGGGAAAGGTTAGAATAGTATTTTGGTAAAAGTAACTACACCCTCCTTGAACTATACACACACTTTTCCAGTTGCCTAATCACCATTTTTTCTCTACACACACTTTTCCAGTAGCCTAATCACCATTTTTTTAAAATTATTTTTCAAGTAACACATTTTTTTTCACTTTTCACTAGATTCCCCACATGCCACAATTTCACATTTTAGAGGAATTATTTTTCTATTTCAACTCTTTTATTTTTGACATTTTTATAGAATAAACTTTATTTAGCTTATTTTCCTCCTTACATTGTATTATTCCTGCATTACTCAATTCTCAATCAACCACATGGTTAGTATCTTTTTCAATAATTTTTTATCACCCCCAACATCGGATTTTTGCCTCATTTAAAATTTATTTAGAGTCCAAAGAAGGAAGGTTTCAAGAGAGGATTTATTTTCTCAAAAAGGGTAAGGCTTGTAATGTGGTTGCCAAAGAAACTGTAACACCTCTGATTTGGAAAAGAAGGAAACAATACAAATTTGGGCTGATGTATATGTCTACGTGTCCCATCTACAAACCATAGAAGCTTCTACGGGTCGTAGATGGAAACCGTAGGAAGTCGGAAAATAACTTTTTTTTAAAAGAAATCCAGTACCCTTTTTACGCTTCACCAGAACGGTCCGTAATTCCATGTACTAGTCGTAGAGAGGTCTCGTAGGTGACCCCAGACTTAGTGAAATATGGTTCGTGGGTAGACATACAAGCTATACATGAGTTCTGTCAAATGTTGGACAAATCAAGAGTCTCTGGTTAGTTACTAGGATTGACCAGTATGGTTCGTAGAAGGACCTACAGACCATAGGTCCAAACCGTAGTTTGGTGGTCGACAATTATTTTTAAGAGATTTTTAGTATTTTCCCTAACTGATTAATGAGTAAAGTAGGACCTTTAGATCCTAGTTCTAAGCCTTATATAATTCTTGTAAGCCTAAAAACTACCCATTCTAAATCACTTTTCTAAAATTCCCAAATTCCTCCAAGAACACCCCCAAATTCTCTCAAGTCTAAGAAAGAAGAAGAATTAGGGTTCAACTTTAAGTCTTCAATTCTCCAATCTTAATGGGTTTTTTAAATCAAGGTATGACAATAATCACCTCTGGAGTATTTTCGTCCATAGGGATCCTAAATTCTCCATCTTTAAAAGTTAGAATCTCCATTTGAAGTTAGGGTTTGTTCAATATCGTGGGTTTCTTTCAATTATGATTCAATTAAATATTTTCTATATTTTTATGCATAAATTAAAGTGATGACGTTCTTTAAAGTTGAATTCACATGAACACATGCATGATCAATGACTTCAAGACTATGATCATATGATAAAGCTTATGAACTATCAAAGATGAATTTATGAAGATATACATATTTCTTTGTGAAATTGATATAAATGATTTAAGGTTGCTTTGAGAGTAAAACATAGATGTTGTTGTTGTTGTGAAAAGATTTCTCGCATACTACTCAAAACATTATTGTGAAAGGGTTTTCTCACATACAAGATTTATAAGGTTGAAAGGTTTTCTCACTTAAGCTTAATCAAGATGAAGGAGCTATTCGAATGAACTCTAGCTTGGATTGGCTACTTAATTGTGCCTTTCGATGAATGTTAAAAAAAGTTAAGATTAATGACTATTTTGTGGGATTTATTTTTAGCATCGAGTGAACAAGTGGTGATTACCTATGTCCCATAACGATGTGCCACCATAGGTTTATCTTAGATAGACATTAGCTAGTACATTGACTTCAACTCAAGTTTAAGGTTCTTACCTTAACAAGTAAAGAAATCTCTTTTCGGTGTGGATAGACACTGGATTCCATTTTATAGCTCACATGTTCTATGTCAGTTATAGCTAAAATTCCCACAATAATAAACTAAGGTTAGTCTCTAAAGTATTTGACATGTGTTTTATAAGATATTTATCTTGCATTGAACATGATTATGACTTATGTTTTCTAAAATGTTATTTTATTATTTAGCTTGGTCATTGAATGTCATATAAATTCTTTTTTTGCATAATTTCATAACTCTTATGCATTTTAGTCATACTTGGTACATTTCATGTACTTGAACATATTTGTGTCTACATTGTTTTACTAATGTAGGGTATGACGCTCCTATTCTCGATTCTAGTGGCTTGTAGGTTCATTTGAGGTTTTTAAGATTGGAAAGTCCTCATGATTTGAAGACCAAGATTCTTTTATCGCTTTCATGACATTTCTATATTAGATTTTGTATGTGATGTATGTGTTTCATCTCAATCACTTCTTTGATGTAATAGATGACTTTGAGACATATGTTTAGACTTCTGGTTTTGTCAAACTCTTTTAAATGAAATGCTACTTTTAAACTCTTTTGTTTCTATTATCGTGTATGATGTATGCTAAGTGGATTGTGTAGGGCCTCTCCAGGTCCTATACTTCATGTTACCCTTAGTTTCTACTTTGGGTCATGAAAAACATGGTGTTTGAACCAGTTTTAAAAAGGTACTAGGATGTCTCATCAGCCATGTCGAGTAGAGTCTTTTTCATGAGTGTGAAGCGTGCCACATTTATGAATGAGAGGCTATAAGATGTTAAGGAAACTCAACTTTTTCATCATTCTAAAGTCTTGAGATCGCTATTGATGTTTATCCTTTGCTTGATCCCGGTGATATCTTGTCTTTTGTGATGCAATCTGCAGTTATGAGGTTTGATATTCTTCGTGATGTGTTGATAGACCCTTTTTTGCTCTTTACCTTTTTGTTGAATCTATTGTGGCTAAGAGAGTCTATACAAAGTATCATGTATCCTTATCCCATAGAGACACTTATGTTTATCTAGTAGAGCTTGATATGTTAGATTTCAATTTGATTCTTGGTATGGATTGACTACATTCATGTTATGATTCTATTGATTATAGAACCTGAGTAGTCAGGTGTCAATTTCCAAATGAACCCATCCTATAGTGTAAAAGGGGAAATGCTATGACTAAAAGTAAGTTTGTTTCTTGTCTTAATGCTAGAAAGATGATTTATAAGGGTTGCATATATCATCTTGTTCGGGCTAGGGATACAAATTATGAAACACCTAATTGTTAGTCAGTTTCCATCGTTAATGAGTTTCCGGAAGTGTTTCCCGAGATTTACCTAGTGTTCCTCTCGAAAGGGAAATAAACTTTGGTATTAACCTCCTCCCAGATACGTAACCTATCTATATATCTCCTTATCATATGGCTCCAACATGACTTAAGGAGTTGAAATATTAATTGAAAGATTTGTTGGATAAGGGTTTCATCCAACCGCATATCTCTCTTTTGGGTACTTTAGTTTTGATTGTTCGAAAGAAAGATGGTTCACTTCGTATGTGTATTAACTACCGGCAATTAAACAAGGTTACAATTAAGAAAAGATATCCTCTTTCAAGGATATAAGATTTTTTTGATCAACTACAAGGAGCGAGTTACTTCTCTAAGATTGAACTTCAGCCGGGTTATCACCAATTGAGGGTAAAGGAAGATGATATTTCAAAGATGTCTTTTCAAACTCGGTATTGTCATTATGAGTTTTTTGTAATGTCATTTGATTTGACTAATGCTCCAACCACATTTATGAATTTGATGAATATGGTGTTCGGACAATACATGGATATGTTTGTGATTGTGTTCATAGATGATATCATGATTTACTCAAGGAGTGAGGATGAGCATACTGATCATTTGAAGATTGTGTTGCAAGCCCTTAAGGACCAACAAATCTTTTCAAAGTTTAGTAAATGTGAGTTTTGGTTAAGATCCATTGCTTTTCTTGGTCACATTGTCTCCGTCAAGGGAATTAAGGTAGATCCTAGGAAGACAGATGCGGTTAACAGTTGGCCTAGACTTATATCCTCTTTAGATATTCAAAGTTTCTTGGGTTTGACATGTTACTATAGAGTGTTTGTAAAATGGTTATCATCGATTGACTCTGTATTTACGACATCTACCCAAACAACTTAAATTTGTATCGTCTGAAGTGTGTGAGAAGAGTTTTCAAAAATTGAAAGATAGACTTACCTTCATTCGAGTGTTGACTCAAGTGGAAGGATCTGATGGGTTTGTGGTTTATTGTGATTCTTTAAGATTTGGGATAGGCTGTGTCATTATGCAAAATGGGAAAGTTATTACTTCTGCTTGACGAAAACTTAAGATTCATAAAAAGCACTATCGTACTCACGAATTTAGAATTGGCGACGATCGTTTTGCCTTAAGATTTGGAGGCACTATTTATATGGATGTTGATGTCTTTAAGGACCAAAAAAGTTTGCAATATGTGTTTAAACAAAAGGATCTAAATCTTCGCAAAAGGAAGTGACTTGAGTTACCAACGGATTATGACATGAGTGTCCTCTATCACTCAGGCAAGGCAAATGTTGTGGCAGATTCTCTTAATTTGTTATTAATTGCAAGTGTTTCTCATATTGAGCATGATAAAAAGGAGTTGGTTTGAGATGTTCATAGATTGGACCGATTGGGTGACGGTTGGTTGACTATACCAAAGGTGATGTTATGATCCACAATGGTTCAAAATCGTCTTTTGTGTCAGATGTGAAAGTCAAGCAAGGTCTTGATCTGAATTTAGTTGAATTGAAGGAAGCAATTCTTAATAAGTCTATGGAGGCTTTATCCTAAGGGGGAGATGGTGTACTTCCGTATCAAGGTCATTTGTGTGTTCCCAATGTTTATGATTTGAGGGAGCATGTTTTATCAGAAACCCACAGTTCCTTGGTATTTCATTCACTGAGAGCCACCAAGATGTACTATGACTTGCAGGACGTCTATAGGTTTAATGGGATGATGAAGGATATTGTGGAATTTGTGGCAAACTGTCCTAATTGTTAATAAGTGAAAGGTCAGCATCAAAAACCAAGAGCTTTATCCCAATATATTAGTATTCATACTTGGAAGTAGGAATATTTGAATATGGTCTTTATTGTCTGTTTACCCTGCACTCGGCTGCAACATGACACGATTTGAATTAATGTGGATCGTATGACAAAATCAGCTGATTTCATTCCTGTCATGATTTATTTTTCTGCGGAGGAATAAATTGTACTTGAGGGAAATTGTTAGATTGCATGTAGTGCCCTTATCCATTATCTCTGATCGAGGTACCTAATTTACTTCTCAATTTTGTAAATGTCTTAAAAAGGGCCTTTGTACTCGTGTTAAGCATAGTACGCCTTTCATCCGCGAACCGATCGGCAAGCGGAACGTACTATCCACGCTTTTGAAGATATGTATAGAGCTTGTGCGATTTAGTTTGCTTATAATAATACCTATCACTCCAGTATTGTTATAACTCCATTTGAGGCTCTTTATGGTAAGAGGTTTAGATCTCTTATAAGGTGGTTTGAAGTTGGCGAGGTTGCTTTGATAGATCCCTAGTTGGTACATGAGGCTATAGAGAAAGTTTGTCTTTTTAGAAAACGGTGAAAAATATCTCAAAGCCATCAAAAGTACCATGCCGATGTTAGAAAAAGAGACTATGAGTTCAATGTAGATAATTGGGTCTACTTGAATATTTCACCCATAAAGGGTGTGATGAGGTTTGGGAATAAAGGAAAGCTTAGCCTCTGTTAAGTGGGCACATATCAAATTTTTGAGGCGTATTAGTAATGGTTCTTATGAACTTGATTTGCCTAAGTATTTAGCATCGGTAGAGATTATCTTCCATGTCTCCTCGTTGAAGAAATGTGTTGGAGATCCGACATCCATTATTATCTTGAAAGTTTTGGGAGTTAAGGAGGATATTTCTTATGAAGTGTAACGTCCCGTAAAATGAATAAGTGAAACTAGAGCCTAACGATGTTTGTCTCAGAGTTGATGTGAGGTTTGAGAGTGTAAGATGTTGTTCCGAGCTATGGTTGAGGGTTTAGGGGTTAAACGTCAAGGTATGACTCCCCAAGGACCACCCTAGGGGTCCTTGAGGAGAACCCTAAAGACTAACCCCCAAGACCCCAAGGAAAATCAAAGCTGCCCAAAATTTGGTGAACCATGGATGGGACATACGCCCGTAGGTCCATCCACGCCCCGTGGATGACCTCCGTGGGTCAAGGTCCTATTTGGTGAGTTGCAGCCATGAACCACGCCTCCACAGCACGGTCAGTGACCCCATCCACGGTCCGTGGATGGCGGTTTCGTGGTTTTCACCTATGTGCTGTCCAAAACTCGGCCAAGTGAGGGGTGGTTTGGTAAATTCCCCCTTTGGTTGGTTGAGTTATTGGACGGTTTTTATTGGTTAATTAAGATATTTTAAGGGTTTTAAAAGTATTAAAACACCTTTTCAAAGTCATTCTTCAAAATCACTTAAATTAGAAACCCACCTCTCCAAAAGTTCTCTCTCTAGAAACCTCCATTGGAGGTAAAGGATCCAAGCTTCCAAGGTCAAGACTTCAAGTTTTTCAAGGAATTTTCATGGAGTTCTTCCATAAAAGGTATGGTGGTATTCATCCTTCACTTAGCTTCTTTCAAGGAGCCAATTTCAAAAGTGATTTCAAGTCTCCGATGTTTACCCAGAAACCCTAGTTTTCAATCTATGCATGGGTTCGATTCTAAATGATTTCCAAAGCCTTTATTGGATTTATTTATGAATGAATTGTGGATTTAAATATGAATTAAGATGATTTCTTCTTCGAACCCATGTTTTCCCCCAAATTCTTAAGTTGTGATTTGTGATTGGGATTTGATTGATTCTGAAATATGTGGGTTGTTTATGTGTATATGGATATAGAATGTAGAAATTATGTTATTGCTCTTGCCAAATTATATTGATCTAAGGTGTGTGGGTGAATGTTATCCATGGCCTTTGAAGGGCAAGTTATGATCAAATCACATATTGAAGTAGAATTGTGCTTGATCTATTGATCCACTTAACAGGTGGAGGTGTTTACTTACTATGTATATTGTGGTATTGAATTGATGGATATCTTCCTTGTGCCTCTATATATGAAGGATCTATGTATGATTATGATGTGAAGGATATATATATGTGAATTCAATGATAGTATAATCGTCATGTTTAGAATGTAATAGTGTTATGATTGAAAGTATATTCTCTATTAACACTCATGAATGATGATGATGGAATGTGAAGGTTTTCTTCTATGAATTGTATATCTTGAATTGGTAGGTTGTGCATCGTATTCTTGTATAAATGAATGTAAAGGTGATTGTGATATCTTGAATTGGTAGGCTTAGGCATCCTCCTCTTGTATAATGAATGTATCTTGACTTAATGTCTTAATGTCTTGAACTGGTAAACCTAATGTTGGTAGGCTTTCATAAATGAATGATGAAGTATTCTAGGCTAAACATTGGATCGGTAGACCCAATGGTGGTGGCCTTTCATGAGGAGTCTAGGAACTAATATGATGATTAAACCTTGGATCGGTAAACCTAATGGTGGTGGCTCTTCCTTGTATGAATTGATAACCTTGAAATGATAGACTTAATGTTGATGGCCCTTTCATGTGTGAAATGATGAACCTTGTATCGGTGGACCTAATGTTGGTGGCCCTTCTTGGAAAGTCAATGAGCTATCCTTAATGTACCTTGAATCGGTAGACCTAATGGTGGTGGCCCTTACTTGTGTAATGTACCTTGGGTCGGTAGGTCTAATGTTGGTGGCCCTCTCAAGTACAATAATGTAATGTGAATGAACTACTCTATGGGAATGGAGGCTAAGCACCGAGTGGATATGGTAAGATGGTGACTTTCCCAATGTTAGGTTAGAGTCCGATGAACATATTTCTTATCCCATAACTATGTGCCCACATAGGTGAAACACACTTAGTTCTACCTTAGGCAAGTGGAACACTGATACGTCCAAACTTACACTTCAAATAAGAAGTGTCAATGGTCGATGTCAATTTACAGAACTCAACTAGAGTTGAGGTCGATCCCACAGATAATTTCTTTACAGATAAGGTTTCATTGTCGCATTTATTCGAATGTTGTTATTTTCTCCTAAACAAATAACAACGGAAAGTAAATTGGGTTTGGTGGAAATGTGTAACGACCCGAGAGCACCCCCTAGCCGTTACATGCGTATTCGACCTCTCGGAGGTCTTATACAAGACTTAGCATTCATTCATCGCATAGATCATAAAAATCACTAAGAATTTAAAGCTTTTATTTAATAAAACCATAAGACTTCAAGAGTCATCAATATTTGAAAACATCAATACGCAAGCGAAACTACTAAGTCTCTTTAGCCAATCTTAGACAAGAACTTAAAACGTACTAAGGGACACAACCCTTTACAAATGAAATGAAACTTATGTGTCTATTACCATGACTAAGAAACTTCTAAACATAGTCCTCGAAACTTGAGGACATACCAAAGACTTGGAAGAGTGAAGCAATCCAAGCAACTCCAAAGCACAATCTCCTCCTAGTTACCATAACCTACACTTGTAATAAAATAGAAGAAAGGGGTTAGTACAACACACGTACTAAGTATGAGAATATGCAAAACATGCTAAAAAGGATATTTGTTTGTAAGTTATGCTTTCATGCCATTTTGATAAAATCTCATGAACATCAACATAATAGGCACCTTAAAAGTCACAACCAACAATACAAAGTCATATGCTTCACAATACCTCATAAACATACATAACCCATTTACCTTTACCTTCTTGCATTGGACCTCCACCTTAAGTAACCCTTAAGCAATACCTTTGTACAATGTATGGGCAACGTCCCATACCATTACCCACACTAAGGCACCACCTTAAGGTCACACAAAGTGCACTTACCATGCATACCTCAACCTTCACCAATTAATCACATAAGACATATACGGATATAAGCCAACAAGTCACTTCATGAAACTAAAACACTCATCAAATGTCATCCCAAGACTCACCTAAGTAAAACATGGTAAGGCAGCCCATACTACCTCTCCATACCACACCCAAGTGATCCTTAAGGCTACACAAGAGAAGCTCCATTCACATCTCAACATAAATCATTCTTTCAACTTAATGCATTTAGACAACTTCATTCACTAATGTCATAAGATCATCACATACATTCAATTCAACATAAGCACTTACATTCACATTAGCATGCTCAAAGACCAACACTTTCATTAATTAGCCCAAAGAGACTCATTCATTCATTATCATTACTAAGACACACCAAGATCTCCCTTAAATGTCTACTTGTGCAATGTCTAGATGGTGTCCCATTCCACCACCTATCCTAAGTAGTACACCCTTAAGAGACCCTAGTTCATTCATTCATTAATGTAGGGGAGGAGCCTTAACCGACATAGACCATAGAGCTTGACATGGAATCCCAGTAATACCCTTACCGGATGAGGGATCCCTACTTGCCTAAGGTAGGATCATTCTTTTAGCCTTTACGTGGTAGAGACCACTAGCTAGTCCTATGTGGGCACATAGTTAAGAGATAGAAGGATTGCTTCTAGGTACTCTCATCTCAACTCACGAAGGAGCACCCATCTTAAGGGTTGCTACTAAATACTCACATCTCAACTAACGAAGGAGTATCCACCCATCTTCATATCCTCTCGGTGCTAGACATTACTCCCCCACGAAGTTTGGACATTCATTCATTTAGGGATAAAGATTCCTACTAAGTACTCTCATCTCAACTCACGAAGGAGTACCCATCCTAGCCCAACATTCATTAATTTAGGGATAAGGATTGCTACTAAGTATTCTCATCTCAACTCACGAAGGAATACCCATCCTAACCCTCATTCATTCATTTAAGGATAAGGATTTCTACTAAGTATAATCATCTCAACTCACGAAGGAATACCCATCCTAACCCTCATTCATTCAATAAGGAAGCTCTTGGATTCAAAGATGAGAAAACCTTTCATCTAGGAACCCCATTCATTTAAAGGAGTACTTTATGAGACTATCCTTACAATAGACCCAACTTTCATTCATTAGCATTAACTCCCATTCTTTTCATTCATTCTCACATTCTTTCATTCATTTTTCACTAGGTGTGAGAGTAGGTAAACATAGTCTATCCTAACCTCTCCATCATTATAAGTCATTCAAAGAAGACAACAACCATGCATAATAGATAAAGACTCTACACAAGGTCACATTTCATGCTCTTAAACCATACACAAATTCACCTCATATCACATTACCTTCACATATTCAACATTATTCAAAACAACCATCACCCAACTTTGCCTACAAGGGCATGATCACAACATGCTTATAAAGTAAACACCTCCCCAATTTCAAAGAGATCAAACCTCACAATTCTAACATCTACTATATATATATAAAATACTAGAATCAATAATTTATTCACAACTTCATCATCATCATAAGGCTTAGGTCACAATTGCCCATTCAAGGCCAACATCCAATATAACACAATTGACCATCAATTCCTCATAATTCAATATAGACCAATACATAAATCAATAGCCCATAACAATATACAAATTAATATCACATTATTAGCTCATAATCAATAGACCCACTTTAGACCCAAAATTAGGATTTCAGGATATGCAAGGGTTCATGGAGTTTTTGATCTTAAAACCATCAATATTAACATAAATCATCATTTGAAATACTTTCATGCAAGAACCCAATACTTTCATGGTTTTAGTGTTTTCGAAAACATTGAAATCACTTTGATTTGGCTCTTTGATTGAAAGGATAATCAAAGATAAAATTCCCATACCTTTATGATTAATTTCCCAGGAATTTGAAGGAGAAATCAGTAGGAACCCATACCCTAGCTTGAAGCTTCATAAATGTCTTCCATGGAGTTTTAGAGAGAATTTATTTGAGAGGGAAGGTTCAATTGGATAATGAGGTCTAATTCTAGGCTTTGGGGTTTTAACCACTTAAAATACCCTAAAATAGGTAGAATAACCATTTATAATAATTCTCCAAAGTACCCAAACTACCCCTCACTTAGTTGGACCTTTTAAACAAGTCAAACTTGAGTTTTATTTTCGCAGAATTTGTCGGGAAAAAAGGCTACGACGCGGACCAAAATTTTGGCCCTTGGTGGAGCTAGTCCGCGACGCGGACATGCTCCCTCCATGAGCATTTTTGCAAGTTGCCTTGGCAGCTTGTTTGGCAAAGGGTTGGGGTCCTTCTAGGGGACTCTTAGGTTGGTCCCGGGGCGTCGTACTCAAACGTTTTGACCCTAAAAACATTTATTAAGACACTAGGGTCACCTCCACTGATTTTAGACTCCAAACAACACATAAAAACATGAACAACATACTAGAACACACCAACACGTAAAAGACTAGTTTCCGAACGTCATGGTCGTCCCTTGATGTTTGACTTCCAAACTCTTTAAAACTGACTAAAAAGGCTATTCTTCATTATTTTAACAAGTTATTAATGCATAAAACCCATGTGAGGCTCTACTTTATCGTACTTCATTTTGAGGGGTGTTACAAAATGTTATAATTACTAAACTTGCGGTCAAAATCTAGATTCGTGACTAACAGACTATTTCGTTGTAAGGTTGATTCAGTTAATTAAGAGAAAATAGTATTATGTTTACCATAACATTAGTTCAAGTGTTCCTCCATAATTGTGCATCAGGCAAATCAATGTTTACAAAATCATTGCGAGTTAAATTTATCTGACACTTCTCAGCCAAATTAGATAATTATCACTCATTTTCTCTTGACCCTAGAGTGTTACTAACATTGACCCTTGATTAAAATGATATGGTGTTAAAGATCCTTTCTCTCGAATTCAAGCTTTAGCTCCAATTGGATAATTTAGTTTAGCCTTTTTCCTAACTGGTATTTTTCTCTCAAACAAATACCAGATACATGCTCATATAATGCGTGCACTCACTAGATGACAATGATATCGAAAGCTAAAAAGTACAGAATGTAAACAAAAAATGTCCTTTACTCATTTTACGAAATCATAACTAGAACTTCGGCATGGATTCCACAACCCTAGTTGTGGTATTTAGCTACTCTTACTTTCACGTAAACAATCACTAATTAGGGATGAAAACATATTGAGAAAGACTTACGAAAGTAATTAGCCAATCAACAATCACTTTGATAATCTAATAGTCTGAATCTGAATTTCCAACTGATAGCAATAATCAAAAATCCAAAATTTGAAATCTAAGAGTAATGATGTGTTCTTCGTCGTGAAACGTAAGATAATGAATAAATCATTTTAAAAATGACCTAAAGTAATTCAAAATAGAATTTTAAAAATGAGTCCTAATCGAATTAGGAATGAGTTGTCAGACCTTTTCACGGCCACTACCACGACCTGTCAAGGGCTTTACGGTCCGTTAAGCCCTCTTTGGTCTTACCTTGGAGATTCCCGAAAGTGGGTCTTCAAACTTGGTCACTGGAAAATGCACCACGAGAGCTACCACAGTCCGTAGTGAGGACCACGGCACGTGAAGTCGCCTGTGGTCTTCACTTGGGTTTCAACCTTCATTCAACTCATTCTTGCTTTGACACTAGTTCAGCTTTACAGCAGGTACCACGGTTCGTGGTGAGGACTACGGCCCGTAGAACCCTCCATGGTCTTCACTTGGTTAATCCTACTCTTCATCTTCTCAAGGCCCAACACTACCTCACATTCACGAGATCAACCACGGACCGTAATGAAGTTAATGGTCCGTGAAGTTGGCCATGAACTTCACTTGGTCAACATCAGTTCTGCTTCTTTTTCTACTTTTCTAAACAACCCAAATTCTGCCTACACATTTAACAAACCCATCAAATAATCCAAAATTTCACTTAATTGTAGTATTAGTTCATAGTTATTAAGGATCAAATATGCCACAATTTTGTGGTACATCAAACACCTTCCTTCGGTGTAGGGTCATATGACACCGAATTCTATGATTTAGCTCTCATGGTCTATGTCGGTTAATGCCTATTCTCATCTTGTGAGATGTGCATTATGGTTTCTTGATGAGTTCTATGAAGTGTGGGTGGTAGTATGGATTTCCATCCATGCATTGCACGAGTAGGCTTTGAGAGGGTCATAGTGAGTTCTGTAAGTCTTAATGACTAATGTATGAGTGTTTCCTAAATAAAGTTAATGAAGAATGTTGACTCCTAATGCTTAAATGTGAAGATGCATTCTATACTTGGATTGTATTATGAGTTACTTCCATTTCATGTCTTATTGAATATGAATGTGCCTTGCATATAGTGACTTCAAAGGAGTACTTAGTGTGAGTAGTAGTATGGGATGCTACTTGCACATTGCACAAGTATGACTTAGGTTTGTCTTAGGTGATGGTCCTTATGTGATGATATGACTTATGAAAGGTTTATGTCTCTTATGTATGAGTATTGTGTGAAGATGAAAAGGTTGAATGGTAAGTTCACTTTTGGTGACCTTAAGATGGTACTTTAGTGTGGATGGTGGTATGTGACGCTATCCATACATTGCACAAAGTATAGCTTGAGGATTGCTTGAGGTGAAGGCTTAATGTGAAGGTAATGGCTTATATGATGTTTACATCTTGAATGTGAGAAATGACTTGTATGTTGGTTATGTTTGTATAATATGCCTCTTATGCTTATATTCATGAAGTTTTATCAAAATGGCATACATCATGACTTCAAATAAAATGTCTGTTTTAAGCATGGTTTTTGCATGGCTTGCATACTTAGTACTTAATTGTGCTAACCCATATTTCTTGTTTTTACCAAAGTGTAGGGTTGGGAGATATTGATGTTCTATACTTGCAAGATAGGTTTCTAAGGAGCTTGGATATGAAGACTTGGTGAGTCCTCATAGTTTTCGAGGACAAAACCCACCATGTTCCCTTTATGTCTTTTAGTTCATATTAAAGCTTTTGTATGGGCTAAGTCCCATTCTTGTATTCAAAGTATTACATGGTTTGAGACAAAGTCTAGAAAGACTTCCGCTTGCTTTTTAATGAAAAAATGATTTCGATTGTAACGAAAGTTTTAAATTTCACCTTATTTTCTTATGCTTTTATGTTCAATTTTAACTCTATAATGTCTTTCTCTTATTCCTAATCCGATGGTCTTTAGGGTATGTGTAACACCCCGACTTTACAAAACGTCTAAATTAACTCGTATCTTCGTGGAAAGACAAAGAGAGTGATTAATAAATTTAAAATGATATGGTATGTCATATTTTAAGTTTTCAAGAGTTGTATCTCAAGTTTTGAAGTTAAGTAAGTGGCGAAATAAAAGTTGGTGGAAGTTATCGTAAGTTCCTTTTTAAGATTTCTCTGAAATTTGGGTCAAATGTCTTGGAGATTTTCTCCCAATATATAAAGTGTTATGGGGCCCACAACCTATCGAATCGAAGGTCTACGAGTCTAGTTTCCAACGCATTAAACTGTTTGTTCATACAACTTCAGAATAGAGAGATATTTTTGTTTTCGTGGGACTGCACAAGCAGGCACGTGAGGTGGGGCCCTAGGTCGGTGGAACTTTACATATATCTTCTTCTTCAAAATTTTTCTTCTTTTTTAGCTAAAAACCAGAGAAAAATAGAGAAACCCATTTCTAGGATCAACTAAGGTACATATTTTCTCGATTTTAGTCCTTGACGAAAGTTGTTCTACGCGTTGGGCTCATCATTGTGGTATAATTTGTTTTATCAATTTCGTAGTGTATCACACTTTTAGTGTTGGAATAGCAAGGGTTTGGATATATTTGAAGGTTTTGAAGAGTGTTACAACCTTAAGATCGAGTTAAGACCCTTCTTTCATCGACTCTAGCTTTTATAAGCAGCAAATAGCAATTTGCGACGAAAATACATTTATTTTATCGTATTGTCATGGTATCTTTTATTTTTGTGTGTTGATTATGGTCCTACCTTGTTGTAGTATCAAGGGATTATTGAGTAAAAGTCGTTAGGCCACGTGAATTTAGCGAAAAAGGTATGTTAAGGCTATTCCCTACTTACGGCATGTTTCCTTAAAGCTTAGAAGCAATGTATTTGGGTTGTTATCCTTGATATACTTGTAGCCGTGATTGTTGATTGTTGGCTGCTCGAGTTGATATAATCCTCCCTTGTCGGGATTCTTATTCAGTTAGTAGCGTCCCTATGGTGAACACGACTTAGAGGCTATTTGTATAGGTTGCATATAACTAAATTTTTCGCTTTTAGCGATTGGATTGTTATTATTGTCGTTGGGGCTATTGTGGTTAGCTGCAGGAATGTGATCTATGCCTAGAAGGGCTATGTTCTGCCTACAGGGCTATATGGATGCCTAACAGGGCTATGAGTTGTCTACGGGGCAATATTGTGCCTAGACGGGCTATGAGTTGTCTACAGGGCTATATTGATGCCTAAGAAGGCTATGAGCTTCCTACAGGGCCATATTGTTGCCTAAGAGGGCTATGAGTTGTCTATAAGCTACGTTGATGCCTAAGAGAGCTATGTGCTACCTACGGGTCTATATTAACGCCTAAGAGCGATATGTGACTGCCTATGGGCTAGGGGACTACTGATAGGGGTATATAGGTGTGTAAACCACTCACAATTTCGACAGGATCAGAATAGTAGGCACCAAGCGCTAAGTCTCATGGAAGTGTTTCAGGAAATATGAGAAACCCAACTTGTACAAAGTGTGGTAAGAACTATCCGGGCAAGTGTCTTCCAGGCAGGGAAGGATGCTTTGGGTGTGGTTGGTCACAGGGTGAAGGATTGGCTTTCTGCCAAACAGGGGCAATAAGGTAACAATAGTAAGGATCAGTCTACAGTTGCAACAACATTAACAGGTCGCCCAAATCAGTAAGGTGTGTCATCTGGTATAGGTGGCGGTCAGCACTAGGGCAGGTTTTATGCTTTCTAGGCTCACCAGGACCAGGAAGATTCTTTTGATATGGTCACTAGTACGTTACAAGTCTCTTCTTTTACATGTTTATCCATTGTTAGATCCATGGTCTACTCTTTCTTTTGTAATTCCCTATATAGCTGTAAACTTCGCTGTCAATCCAGAAACTCTTTCAGAACCCTTCTCAGTCTCTACCCCAGTTGGGGACCCAGTTAAAGCTAGACGAGTAAACATAAATTTCCCTATCACGGTGTCTTAGAAAGTCTCCTCAGTAGATCTTGTAGAGTTATAAATGGTAGACTTTGATATCATTCTAGGTATGGATTTGTTACATTCCTGTTATGCTTCACTTGATAGTAGAATTAGGATCGTCTGATTTAAGTTTCCAATTGAGCCAGTATTAGAATCGAAGGGTAGTAGATCAGTGCCTATAGGTCGATATATCCCTTACCTTAAGGCTAGAAAAATTATCTCTAAAAGGTAGTGTAACTCATGTTAAAGGGAAAGGGAAGGAATTAGCAAAAGCTTTTCATCGGCTTGCTCATTTAGGAGTTAGTCTCACGGACACATAAAATGGTGGAGTGATTGTACATAATAGATCAGCATCCTCATTGGTAATGGATGTTAAGGAAAAACTAGATAGCGATCCTACACTGCTTCAGTTTGAAGGTGCTAACCAGCAGAAAGCAGAGGTTTTCTCCCAAGGGAGAGATAGTCGCTTATGTGTTCCTAAGGTGGATGAGATTTGGCTAGAAAGTAAAGCTCAGTCCTATATATGTAGGTCCTTATAGAATCTTGAAAAGGGTTGGGAAAGTGGCTTATGAGTTAGAGTTGCTAGTAGAACTAGCAGCAGTCCATCCATTCTTTCACATTTCCTTGTTGAAGAAGTGTCTGGATGATCCAGCATATATAGTACCATTAGAAAGTGTGATTGTGAAGGATAGTCTCACTTATGATGAGGTGCCAGTTGAAAATCTTGATCGTGAAGTTCGTAGGTTGAGAAACAAATAAGTCGCTTCAGTTAGGGTTTTTTGGAGGAGTCAGTCTGTAGAGGGAGCTACTTGGGAAGCAGAAGCAGCCATAAAGGCCATGTATCCTCTTCTATTTCCTTCCGATTCCATTTCATCTTCAGGTAATAGTTTCTTCTCCAGTATTCCAGTTTACTCGTGCGTAAATTCAGTCTTAGTACCTTGTTCCTTCAATTGTTCTTGTATACATATTTGCATGTTCTTGGAACTCAATTTAGTCGGATATCAATTTCTACTACTT
>JAJOOF010000441.1:0-39659 GCA_029582545.1 Solanum lignicaule | reverse complement strand
CTAGCAAAGCATAAACATCAAAAGTAAAGACTTTGATCATACCAGTGACAACATTTGGAGAATTCTTTTGCTCTTGGCACCTAGTGATAGCATATAGACGGTTTACCCCTCCGCCAGTCCCTAAAGTAGCTCCTCTAGGTTCACCTCTATCTGGTGGAGCAACTGAAGAAGATTGGGCTCTAGTTCCCCTATTCCCACCACTCTACCTATTCTTAGGGCACTCTTTCATGAAGTGGCCCTCTTGACCATACTTGAAGAAACCAGTGGAGCCATTGCGACACATTCCTTGGTTGTTCCTACCATACTTAGCATATGTAGGATCCCAATTACCTTCTTGTACCACACTACCTTGAGACTGTGCAGGTCTAGCTCTTAAATTCTGATTATTGAACTCACATATGTTCCTTGGTGCGGGTGCACTAGCAGATGATGGAGCAGGTCCCTTTTGCTTATATTGGAAAGATGACCGGTTCGAATTACTCTTCTGATGTCCGGACTCATTCCCTGATGTCTTAGCCTTCTTGTTTCTAAACTCTTCTCTATCCCTCAGCTTATCATCCTCAACCTGTTGCACATGGATCATCAGTCTTACTATGTCCATATCTCATATCAGCATAGCTTCCTTGCCCTCTTTGGTTGACAGACGAGACAACCCAGCATTGAACAAACTCATCCTGCTCCTCATGTCAGCAACCATCTCTGGGGCATAACGGGAAAGTTGGGTGAACTTAAAGTTGTACTCGTGTATGCTCGTAGATTCCTATTTAAGAGTAAGGAATTCTCGTATCTTTGCTTCTCTCAATTCCCGAGGAAAGAAGCTTCCCAAGAAAGCCTCTTCAAACCTAGCCCAACTAACAAGTGGTGCACCTTCAGCTCTATTATTCTTCCATTGATCAAACCAGATTCTAGTGACACCCTTTAATTAGTATGCAGCTAGTTCTACTCACTTAGCATCAGCAACATGCATAATCTCAAAAACCTTCTTAAGCTCTTCAACAAAGTTTTCCAGATCCTCAGTGACACTTGAACCAATGAAGCTTTGCGGATGCATCCTTAAGAACTCACAGATTCTAGATGTATCAGCCACATCCTATCGAACCCCTCTTTATTGCCTAACTTGGTTGGTCACAACTTGACTTAACAGTCGGATAGCTTCCCAAAATTCAGCATCACTGACCTCTCCTTGGGGTTGCACTTATGGTGCATTGGGTACCCCTTGATCGTCAACGTTCCTCCTAAAAGGACAACCTCAGACAGCTCTTCGTGGAGGCATGATCTGAAATAAATGTGTAAGCACGAGTTAGAAGAAACTTTTATAGAGATAAACTGTATCGCATGAAGTGAGTATGAAAGAAGTGAGATAGTTTCTAAATGTTGCAGACTTCTAATTATAGATGTGACGCGCTTCACACCGAGAACTAGGACTCTATAGACACGGCTTCATAGACTCCCTAGGACTCTTGGACTATGTGCTCTAATACCAAGTTTGTCATGCCCCAAGCCTACACCCTGGGCGGGACTGGCACTCGAGAACCATTGTTGGCCCCAAGCGAACCCTTGGCCTGGCTTACCACTAAGCGGAAAACTTTACTCAACAAAGATAAATTCATGAAATAAACTAGAAAGTTGTAAAAGAAATTTTCAATTAACCAATAAGGCAACTCAAGTCTCAACATAAATAGAATGAAAATGAAAAGACTAATGAACTGTAACTATCTATCTACAAAGCCTCTAACACTATGAGGGATATCGGGACAAGACCCTGGATCATCCTAACAACTAAAATGACAAATTAATACAAAATGGATCCTCTGGAAAGCAAAAAGGTTCACCAAATGACTCTGAAATGCTCAACTAGATCAACGAAGCACCGGATGCTGATCTTCGCTACATGTATCTGCATCATAAAACAATGCACTCCAAATGACGTCAGTACATTGAATGTACGAGCATGTGAGGGGAATTCTAAACAATATGAAAACTTGAACTGGAATCTGAAAGAAACACTTACCTCAGCTTTACTCAATTCATGGATACTCAACTCAATGCAGAAATAAAACAACAATAAAGATGTAGTTTATATAAAGCATTTAAAATAGTAGATAACATCTTGAAGTATTGTAAAATACAATAATATCTCAGTTGTATATAAATATACAAAAATAAACTCTATTTGGGAGATTCTCTAATCGACAAACATCACTATGAGCTATGTGGTGATACATTAACTCGCCCACACTTCCAGAAATGTCCTATAACTTGCCGGGATATAGAACACCTCAACTAAGTGGATCCACTAAGGTATGCTTAAAAGAAATAAGGAATCATCTAAAAAGTATGACCCTTTCTACCCACATTGGCTATATGGTTTATGAAGACTTTGAGTTGTATGAACTCATCCCTATATCGGTGCTCAATACTACTCCCAAAAATATACTCAGCTCATATGTTTAAAAACATGACTTTCTCAGTGGTTTGAGATTATTACTCAAAAAGCTATCTTTTCAAAGATATGGTACTCAGAACTGCTCATGAAAACTCATTTCGAAATCGGTGTTTCCTCTCATATTAAATGTGAAAACATTTACTCTTTGGGAATACTTAGTCCCCATATAACATTTTAAAGAAAATGAACTTCACTCTTACTCTTACTCAACTCAATGCTCAAGTCTTAAACCAAGTTTTAAATAATTGTAAAAGACTTTTTGAAAAGACTTGAAGAACTCTCAAGACTTGACTCTTAGCTCTACCTTGAATTTGAGTTTATGGACTCAAGGTTATGATTCATGTTTATGGATGATTTCTAGATGTTTAGAAGCCATTTAGAGTAGTCAGAATCAATAGGGAGTGTTTGTACACTGTAGAAGGACTCAGACGAGCTAAACGATGGAAAAAGGGTAGGGGTAGACGACCTGGGAGAATTGCTGGCATGGGGCGCCAGCCCCTGAAGTTTAGAGACCACATTTTGGTGCACTGCTGGCGTGCCGCCCCAGCCCCTCTGGCGCATCTGGGGCGCGCCGTGCCAGTCTCTCGCTAGGTCAACCCGACAAATATTTCTGCTTGTTTTATAATCTTAACTCGACTAGATTTGATTATTTTTCTCAATTTCTCTTTAGATTCAGATAAACAATACATGTACACAAGAATCTACTCCTAAACAACTCTAAAATTGACACGATTTCCTCAAAAACTCATCAATCCCATTCTAACTCAAGAATGGAAGCCAATTTCAAGAACACAATTCAAGAACATCAAACCTTCAACTTTCTAGAACGAATTTTACGCTAAAATTAACATGATTGCCACGTGGGTGAACAAACCCAATGCTATATGAAATTACATACCTCTTTAGGGATCAACCCTTGGTGAAACCACCTTTGATTTCGTAAGAAATCTCCAAGAAAGCCTTGACTTTTCTCCTCTTCTCCTCTTCTTGAACTATTCTCAAACCCTAAGCGTTAATTTGGATTGCATAAACTGAAACAAATCAGTTTAGACCCCTAATTAATTACGAAAAATGAAATAACTTAATTGGGTAAGGAAAAGACCAAAATACCCATCTTAAATTCGGGTAACTTTCCTTAACCGGACAGTCTGACTTCAAACGGGCATATGATCGTTAGTAGGAAAGCTCTGTTATGCACTAACGATGGCTCCTTCTCTTTACCTTTCCCGTGCCCTACCTCATTCCTTTCCCATTGAGACCGAACCTAAACATGTGCTCCAGAGATAGTTGTCCATACACTGATAAGGGATGTATGGATTCTCGAGTATGTAAATAAATTGCAAATATGATCCAAGTAATAAATGCCCAAGTTTGTTTTGGATACCAATTCTAATAGGACCCCCACACTTCATTAGCCCATATCGCTCAATTTTTCTCATTCTATCTCGGAGTATCCATTCACTCGAAACTTCTCGGCTTTGGTTTCTGCTTTTCGTAAACTCATACCAGCTGAAAAATTAGCAAACTCAGTGGCATTGAAAAGAGGATTCCAAGACCTTTCATTTCATATCTTATGCCCACCTAACTCATCATTTACTAAAAGGTATGGTCGTTTGAAGTTGACCCAAAACTTATACTTAACATAACTTGCCAAAATTTCCAAATTTACTCTTTTAAAAAATAATTCTTTCTAATTTTAGTTCTTTCTAAGGCAGGATGTTACATTTAGTAATAAACATTAGGCTTGAATTTGAGATGAGAGTGGTGGTCAAAAAGAATGGAAACATGAGGGTGATGAAATTAGTTCGAGATCTAATCTGGTAGATTTGACATAGAGTAGGTAAGAAATTAAGGTGTAACCTTTTACAAGTGTGAGTGGTACAAGTATGAGATTCTAACTTTTAGATGAGAACAATGAAGTGTGGCTAAGTCATGAGATTAACAAAATAATTAAGAGGTGTACCCGAGATCGTACGTAGTTAGACGAGGTTCCAATTAAGTTAATGATTTTCCATGTGTGACTAGATAGTATATATGAGCTTTCAATGTGGAATAAGTTGATATAAGCATTATTTTTTTCCTTAAGAGTTCGATGAAGCGGCCTTATAAGACAGTGAGAATAGGTTAATAGAAGCATCTTAGAAAGAGGTCTTAGAAGAAGTTTTAGTGCCTGCTTTAAAGGGTTCAGTAACCATGAGATAAGCCTCTCCCGAGTATTGGAGTAAAGGGAATGTAGACCAGTTTGGAGATGAGGAATAGGTTCATTGTATTCAAGTATCAGTTTTATACATAAGGGGGAGATGATAAGATGAGAAATCAACTCAAGTGTTGAGAATGAGATAGTTATCTCTTCCGAAAGAGTTGTAGAGGTACATCAATCCATTCATACTCTAGCGTATTCCTCAAAGTTCAGTCATTTCAACATCATGATGATGTTTCTTATATCAGAATTGTGTTCATGACCTATGCTCATACACTTCAGAGAGATTCATATCTAAGCTAAGTTTCCAAAATAAAGGGAAAGCCTTTAGCCCATTTATCTCAATCTTACTCCATAAAGTTATGGATATCAGCCTCATGATATGAACTTATTCATATAAGCACTCATGTCTCATAGTATGCTCAGTCTCACAAATTTATAATTTACTCTCAATGGGTAGAAACATAAGGTTATGCCATGCATATTCTTATATCAGATATCTCGAATGAATCGTGCTTATAATCTTTTATCTTGAAGTTCTTTCACTAATCCTTTTTAGTTTTGGAGAGTGGTGTTGTTGATAGTAGTTGTGTGATCATAGATGAGAGGATTTCCATTTCTTATTGTGATAGTGATGGTGTGTTTATTCCATCTAAGGTTATGAATGTGGAGAAAGAAGGAGATAATGTTTTACAATGAGTACTAAGTCAGCTTCCTGGTGGTAATGCATGAAAGTTCAGTTGGTAGAGATGATGAGAGGATGAGCAGTTCATAGAAAGTGGGTTAGTAAAAGTCTATAAAGTGGGTAAGATTCTAAGCTTGAATGTGATGTTGTTAACATGTGGACAATTCGTGATACATTAGGTGTTTCGTGATATGAGCTCAAGGTTAGTTGAATGTAGCGGTAAGGAGTAGTGTTCTTGGGATGAGATTTGCTACAAAGGTATAGAACCTGAATCTTGTGATTTAGATCAGAATAATCACCCTATGTTAAGTACTTTGTGATTCTAAGCTAGACTTGAATAAAGTAAGAGTAACCCATTTACATTGTCATACCAACCATCATTCGAGGATGAATGATCCTAAGGGGGAGAAATTGTAACACCTCAAAAATTTCTAAGTTAAGACTCGAACCATTCTTCATTTACTTGTAGGGTCATAAGGGGTGATTCATAAATTACCCATATGTGTAAAGGTAAATTCGTTAGTGTGGGAATGATTTGTATATGAATTAAGATCACTAGAATCCCCTAGCACAAAGTAGAGTTGAAAGTTTCCTTATCGATTAAGTTTTGATGTAAGATTCTTCTTGGGTCAAATTTAAACTACCATATCTATTAGAATATAAAGAGTTACGTGGCCCATAACCTATCAAACTAAAGGTATTTGAATTCTCTTTCCAATGCCACAAATTTCGCGTCAATCTAATTTCTGAGTAAAAAGTTATGACCATTTTAGAAAACTGATATAGTGCAGTGATGAATTAGCCGACGAAAAACATTAAAAAAGTCTTTTTGTCTTTTTACCTCCAAGAAAACCCTAAATGAATTTCTTGACTAATAAAAGGCTCAAAAAATCAGATTTTTATCTTTTAATCCATCATTCTCTTCTCTCTCTCTCAAGCCCTAGGGCAAAACCCTAAGAAAAATACAAAGTAGAAGACTCCATTCAAGATTCTTTCCACATTTTTCAAGATTCTTTTTCAAGGTAAGTCTTTCTCCGAGAATTCCATTATTTCCAACTCAAATTCCTCCATACAATTATGAATCACTAATGAAAAACATAATTCTTGGCCATATAGATTTCAAGAAACTAATTCAATAATCTCAATAAAGGTTTTCTTGATTGTTTACCTTCAAGCTAGGGTTTCAAAGCTTCTAATCAAGTTCTTATCCAAGATTCTTCAGGATTCTTTTAAGAACCTTATTCTTTCATGTATGTAAGGCTATCATAGAATTGGACTAGTTCATCCTCATGCCCTACATCTACTTTCAAATCAGTAAAAGAGAAATCTAAGATTTTACTCCTAGATTTGAGTATTCTTGAGATGAGTTGATTTTGAGATCTCGATCTTTTTTTTGAAATTCTATTCCTAATTATTTAATTTCTATATGTTATACATTGAGATCCTTGAGTTGATTTGTTCATGTCTATAATTCAGCATGAACCTTATTTTGAGTTATAAATTTTGAGAAGTTTTTCAAAACCAACACTTGAGTTTTAAACTGAGTTTTTGAGGAAGTAAAGATGAGTTTTGAGAAAAAGTTTGAAGGTTCAATTTCATAAAGACTTAAGAGTTTATAATGTTATTTTATTCATATATATACATATATATATATATATACCTGTGTTGATTATTGGACTTGAAAGATAAGTTCATAAGTGCATATTTTCAAGAAGGTAAACATGTCTCATGGTTTGAAAAGTATTTCAAGTAATGTAATAAGTTCATTCTTTGTAATGGGTGAATTGAGCACAAATTTATATTAATTATTTTGGGAGTAATATCGAGCACCGATTTGGGCTAGAGTCTTTTATAAATCAAAAGTCCCATAAAACTACATATCCAGCGTAGAATAAGATAGCATTGAGTCTTCATGTGACTCCTTACTGCCTCTGAGAAGGCATATAGTTGGATCCATAGTCACGATATCATCTTATACTCCCAAAAAGGTGTAGGATGGGCCCTTGCAACGTGCGGCGGGACATTTTATCATTGCTAGGCTTATGGTAATGGTTGTCAGTTAGAGAAACTCCCCACGAGTAAAGTATATTATTTTCATGTTGCTTTCATTGTATATTTTATTGTACAACATAAATGGTTTTCACTTCATGTTCATGTATCGATTCAGTTGAGTTGCTTTCGGTCATTCAGTTCAGTTATTTGTTTACTCAGCCATATTATATACTTGTACATTCCATGTATGGATGTCATTCGACCTGCATCTTTTTATGATGTAGATATACATGGATGTCATTCGACTTGCATCTTTTTATGATGTAGATATAGGTGTTTATGATTATTAACATGCACTTCTTGAGATAACTCTATACTCCAGTTAGCTTTGGTGAGCCTCCTTGTATTCCAGAGATATTCACAATTACTTTCCAGTTAGTAGTTTTGAGGTGTCGTGGATCTTGTCCCGACATCTTTCCTTAGTAGTAGAGGCTTCATAAATAGACAGTTTTGGAGAGTTTTTCAGTTTCAAATTTTTATTTAAAACTTATGTTTCATACTTAGTATATCCAGTTCAGTTTTGAGATTCAGTAAACTATTTTTTTATGTTTCTTTCAATTTGATGCTTATGTATGCTTGAGTTGGTCTTCCGCTTGTAGTCAGCCATGATAAGGGTTAGCTTGAGGGCTAGCAATGGTTCTCGAGTTCTGGACACGTCCAGAGTGTAAGCTCGGGTCGTGCGAATTTTAGACTCAATGGGTGAATGGAACCCATTGATGAAATTCCACATACTTTGAAGATCAAAGCCCAAAAGCAATTGAGGAGAAAGGAGATTTGAAACTTGAAACCCTAGCTTTCTTCATGAACTTGAGAGAGAATTGGAGAAGATGAATATGGATGGAATTTTGGGTTTTGAGAGAATGAGAGATTTGAGGTAAATTTAAAAGTAGAAAGGTAGTTATAAAACTTAGAATTATGGTGAAAATGACATAGTATAGGTATTAAATTCATAGGAAAATACCCAAAAACCCTTAACAAAATAACTTTCAGAGGACCTCACGGTTTAGACCTACGGGCTATAGAAATTTCTACGGATCATACTGGTCAACCATAGGCTGAGTACTTAGGTCTAAAATTAGCATACTTCCTAGGACACTATTCTACAAATCATCGACCATAATTTTTTAAAAAATTACTAAGTCTAGATTACCCCTACGGAACCCATCTACAACTCATCCTATTTCCCATGGCTTGCCCTGTTCATTCATAGGTCAAACTTTAGAAACTTGAAATTAAAAAAAATGAATTCCAGTTCTAATGGTCCTTTCCTACGGCCAGTAGGACTTCCTACGATCTATTGGTCTATCCCTTAGACCACTAGATCAATTCAAAAACTTCACTTTCCCTTTTCAACTTTCCAATTTTGGAGGTGTTACAAGGACAAAAATGCATCATCCTATATGACATTGCATTGCACTTCATTTGATTCTTATCGGTTCTAATTGGTGATATGTTATTGTGGTTATGGTATTATGTAAGAATGTGGTAATATGACTATATATGTTGAGGTGCTATATATGATGTTCTATACGTGATTTGTTGCTATAGAGAGAGAACTGCTAGGCACTACAAGAAAAGTGTGAATTACATGGGGATTTTTCTGGGGATTAGTATAAAAATTTGCAGGAAAATAAGTTTCCTACGAATTTTCATACTAATCCCCAGGAAAATCTCCATGTAATTCACAATTTTCTTGTAGTGAGGTTTGGTTGATTGAATCTTTACAAGTTGTAATTTTGGAGTTTCGGATGGTGTGGTTGGAGTATTTGTATTTTGTATTGCTTTACTTAGTGTTATTTATATTTTCTTGTTCAGTATCATTGTTTTTTGGTACTCACTCCCTTGCTTCTACACTTGTGTAGGTTATGAGTCATACTCGTTCTTTTTTCTCTTCTACGTCTAAGGCTTATCGTTGGGATATTCTAAGGTAGTTGTTTGCCATGTAGAAGACAACTCTTACGCTATTATTATGTTCTTATTCTATTCTAGAAATAAAGACATTAATACTTGTATTTATTTTCAAATCTATAGTAATACATTAGAGGTTTGTACACCTAACACAATGTTTTATGGGTAAATTGAGTTATGTTTTTTTTCGCGCTATTAAAGTTATTTTATTCCCTTATTATGTTTCACTTCTACATTTACATAATTTTTTGGGTTTTAGGCTTACCTGTCTTAGTGGAATAAGACTAGTTCCATCACACTCGTTCTTGGGTCCTGAGAAATGGTATTAGAGTCATGTTTAGAGGTCTCACATGTGTACAAGAAGAGTCCAGTAGAGTTTCAAAGATCGGCATAGAAGCATTTTCTTCTTATCTTAAAGAGGTTATGAAGACTAATAGAAAACTTCCTTTTTGTTCATTCATTCTTATCATGCGTGGTTACATTCATGAGTACTGAGTTGTCACGTGTTATTTTGGTAGATGGCGAGAAGGAGATCTACTATTGGTGGTAAAGAGGAAGAGAAGAAGTCCCTGAGTCAGTTTTTGAAAACCTAGCTAGGGGTAAGAGTAGAGCCTGAGCTAAGGGTAAAGGTCGTGCCCATGGAGTGGAACTAGTGAGAGGCCATGGCAAAGGTGCCTCTCCCAAGCCACGGATTGGTGTTCGAGAGGACCAAGATCCTCTAGAGTACGTGGTTGCACCGTTACTTCAAGATACTTTATTGAGAGTGTTGAGCATAGTTGAGAGTTTTACTCAAGATGGAGGTGTGATGGGCACACAAGAGGGCTTTGATGTGTCGTGAACTCATAGCAAATTTGACGCTCAAAACAAAGAATTAGTGTGAGAAGTCGAGCTTGTTTATGTGGATATGGTGGTTTCTTTTGATGTTGAACAGGTGAAACACTTGGAAGCAAAAGATAAGAAGAAAGAGTGAAAATAAAGTGAAAGAAGTTATACAAAAGGTTACACAAGCCGTTAAGTGTTACACGAGCTATGAAGATCCTCGTGGGAATGATATGGAAAGAATAGAGTTGAATTCTAACAACACGAGGCCCCAAGCGAGTCGTGGTTCATTAGACGAGCCATCTTATGGCTCATGAAAAGTTGTAGTGAAGACAGAAGCTACCTAAGTGAAGCTTGAAGTCCACGGGGCACTAGACGGGTCGTGGTACTTAAGACGAGACATCTAGTAGCTCGTGAAAACTGCAGCGAAGAAAGACACCACAATGTCTAAGAGTGGTACTACGGAGGGGTTGACGAGCTATCTAACCTTAGACGAGCCGTTAACCTGCCCGTGGAGCTGGTCAACAACATTTGTCCTACTTAGAGTAGGAAATTTTTCAAAGACTATTAAATTACTTAGGGTTTATTTTTTAAATTATTATCGAGACATTGAGACATTCTAAGAGTGGAGAAAATGAGAATTTCCTTTTTGAACACATTTCTTGGTCGATTACTCGGGATCAAAACTTCGTGTTCCTGATTTTGTATTGATAATCAAGAAGCTTCTAGTTTGCTATTACTGTAAGTCTATTATACTATGCTCTCAATAATCTCTACTGTTAGTTTCCTTGGAATAACGAACGGCTAAACACCACAACCAGGGTTGTGGGAACCATTACTAAAACACAACTACGGATTCAAATATGAGTAATGCTTGATTGTTAATTGCATGTGTTGTTTCTATATTCGTAATGATTGCCTTCTAATGAGTGCACACATTGGAACATGCTTGTATTTATCACTTGTTCGAGAGAAAAGTGATAATTAGGAAAATCTAGAAGTAAACTCCATTTACTTGTTTTAAAGATTAGAGCTCGATGGAGGATAATCTTCTTAACAAGTACGAAAGGGTAAACTTCAAAACACTCTAAGACCAAAAGGAGAAGAGTGAAAGTCATCTAATAGGGCTGAAAAGCGTTTAGATGTATCTTTCTTTCTAGAAGCATAGAAGATTAATAACAAATCGCTATCCCAATAGAATGCGAGTTGGAGTTAAAGGTCATGGGAAGACAATCCTAGTCTCGCTAAATCAACTACTAAATATTGGAAATATTATTTGATCTTGTTTAGTGTTAATAGTAACTAAAATTGGTTATTTGAACTCAAACAACCCAATATTTACTTTTCGTAATTTACTCCTTTCGGAAATATTAACCACAATTGAATTTAAGAGGCAGTAAGTTTATTTGGTTTTAAATTCCCTGTGGAATCCACTTCAACTCCAATTGAGTTCTATAATTTACTTCGGCTATTTATACTTATTAATTCAAGTGTAAGTTTGGACGTATCAAATTTTGGCGCCGCTGCCAGAGAATTTCAGTTCAAAAATACTCTACTAGCTAGTACTTTAGTTGTAGTTGTATTTCCTAGTTTTTACTTTTTGTTTCTTGTATGTTTCATCTACAGGTGAGTAACTAGTGCATGCCAAACACCACAATTAAGGGAGCATCATTGATTCCTTACGATCCCGAGTTAAGCAAAATGATCAGGAAAATCGTGAATGCACATGAACTTGAAGCTCAGAGACAAAGGCTGAGACAAGATGCTAAGACCCTATCTAGAGGTGCTCAAACCAATGCTAACAACACAAACAGAGTGTATGAGGAGAATGAAGGGGTAGAAAAGATAGCCCCTCCTGATCACCAACTACTAGCTCTAGGAGGTTGAGTCCAACAACCAACACGGGTGGCATTCAAAGAAGATGACTTGGAACTAGATAGAGACGGAGCAACTAGAGCCATAGTACTCCCGTGTTGCCTCCAAGAGTGAAATTTACCATCACTGGCACCATGATTCAACTATTGAATCTGAAAGGGATGTTGAGAGGAACTAGAAGTGAGGACGTAAACCAACATTTGATGAACTTCTTTGCAAGTTGCAAGTCAACTGAGATTCCTAGAGTTAGTCAAACTGCGATGAGAATGAGGTTGTTTCCATTGTCTCTAATTGGGGAAGCAACAAACTGGATGAATGAGCTAACACACGACTCAATAAGAACTTGGGTAGAGCTAAGTGAGGCGTTCATGGAGAGGTTTTCCCAAAGGCAAAAGAGTTGAAAATGAAGGATGAAATAGATTCTCACAAGCAGTTACCAAGTGAAGCAATGCATGATACATGGTGGAGGTTTAGCCAAAAGCTAAATAAATTCCCAAATCATGATCTTACTGAAAGGCACTTGAAGCATGTATTTTATAGGTCATTAAACTTTGTCACTAAATCGGTTGTAGATGTAATGAGGAAACAATTCCCCGAGATAATGATTGTCATGGATGAGGTATCAAAGAACAACGGAGCTTGGCACAAAAGAGATGCAGAGGTTGGAGACCTTGGTTTCACTTTTGAACGCTCACCTGAACATCGAAGAAAGAGAGGAAGAACGGAACTATGACATGGCCCGCATGAAAACCCAAATAGACATCCTCACGAAACATATCATTGCAGGTCCAGAAAAGGTAAATGCAGTAGGTACAACAAATAGGTAGGAAGAGCAAGATATTTACTTTGATAACAAGGTGAGGTATGTGAACAACCAGGGGGTTTCCAAAATTATAACACAGGAAACCCGGGTTATAATTCTTGAAATCAAGGTGGGAACTATCAGCGAGATGGTCGGTATGACAGACCTGGAAGCAGAGAACAAAGACACTAACAAAACAAGGAGGGATACAAAAATAGTGCAGTGGTGTGTATGTACCTCCAAGTAACAGAGATCCAAAAGCTAGTGGTTCTAGCGGGTCAAGAATAGAAGACATGTTAGTAAGGTTGTACAGTGATTTCTATAGAGGTAAGAGTCAAAGAGTTGAGAAATGATTTCTCCAGCATAAGTCAACTTGTAGAATCACACTCTACTTCTATTAAGCAGTTGGAGCAGCAAATGGGGCAATTGTCGGCCTCACTTAACTAAAGAAAAAATAGGACACTGCCTAGAGATATCATTCAAAACTCAAAGAAAGATGGGCACAACATCGCTATCACCTTGAGAAGTGGTAAATCACTACCCAAACCTACAAATGCAAGCATTGAGCAGGAAGAGACTATAGAATGGGATGCTGAAAAAGAGGTAAATCTAGAAGTTTTAGATGATCCAAAGATATCTAGAAGAGTAGAGAGATCGCCAGGAGCTGTAGAAAGGGCACTCAAAACTAAAGAATACACAATAGAGGCGTTACCACCTTTACAACATATTCCCAGACCTCCTCCTCCATTCCCTCAATGGCTCAAGAAGAAAGATGAGGATGGAAATTTTTAAAATTCATATCTATGCTTCGAAAACTATCAGTGAATATTCCATTTGTAGAAGCTCTAGAACAGAAGTCAAGTAATGCTAAGTTCATGAAGAACTACGTAACAAAGAAGAGGCCAGTAAGTTTTGAATCAACAGATGATGTTCAACATTGTAGTTCTATTGCTAAAAAGTCTTTAGTGCATAAGAAAGAGGAACCAGGTGCGTTCACTATACCATGCACCATTGGTGCATTGGAGTTCGCAAAAGCTCTATGTGATCTGGGAGTAAGTATATGTTTCATGCCATTGGCGATCTACAAATAGATGGGGTTGGGGGCTCCAAAGCCCGCTGTTATGAGGTTGATGATGGCAGATAGATTAGTGAAGAGGCCCATAGACATTTTATGTGATGCGCTAGTTAAGGTGGAATGTTTCATCTTCCCAACTAATTTTGTGATTTTAGACTGCGAGGTGGATTTCAAAGTTCCCATAATTTTGGGAAGGCCATTTTTTGCCATTGGTAGAGCATTGATTGATGTGGAGAGTGGGGAGCTAAAATTTCAGCTAAATAGTGAAGAAGTCAAATTCAGAGTGTGCAAATCGATGAAGCAACCACAAGATATGAGTGTGGTGTCCGCGATTGATATAGTTGAAGAAGGGGTCATTGAAGCATCTATATAGAAAATAACTTCCAGTCCTGAAGACTTGGTATTGTTGTTTAACTCAAGACTAAGGCTATTTCCAGGAAAGCTAAGATCAAAATGGTTCGAACCATTCAAAGCAACCCAAGTGTTTCAGTCGGGAGTCATTGATCTTAAAAATTAAAAGGGTAAAAATTTCAAGGCAAATGGACACTGATTTAAGGCATAAATGGGAGCCCCTAAAGAATTGGATATAGTTGAGTAATGAAAAATTGATGAAGTCTAAGTAATCAAGTAACCTGCTCCGTGTCGCGATGTTAAATTGTGTACTACTTGGGAGGAAACCCAAGATGTAATTATAATAAGTAGTTTAATTCTTGCATTTTTTTATTTTTATAGAGTCAATGTGTGTACATGTGTGCAGGAGAGAGTTAAGGCAAAAAGATGTCCACCATGAGGGCTGGAGCTTCAGGTAGTGGGACTTCTGCCCTTGCAGTCAGTGAGGCACTAGTTCTAGATAGTAGCGACTTGATACAGTCCCTGCACCAAAGAGATCACCTTATGATAAGGGTGCCACCATCACTCCGACTACTGATACCTAGAGAGTCGTGGGTATGACCCCTCCTCACAACCCTTCAATTTTGTACTTTGAGGGCAAAGTTTGTTTTGTTGGGGGGTGGTTCAGTAACCTACCATGGAGGTTGGCTTTGGTATATGTAGTATGTTTTGGTTGAAAATATTGAAATAGCGTTGGTGTGCACATCTAGAGTATTTTGTTTTGTGTGAACATATAAGAAAAGCATCCTTAATCTAAAAATTGTATGTTAGGCTCCTTGTGCGACATCTCATATACTTGTGTGTTGATCATTGCTAACTAGGACATAAATTGGTTGACTAAATATTGAAAGTGTAAGCATGTGCCATGTGAGTGTAAGTTTTGTATGAAGTTTAACTCTGTAGGTGTAAGCTAGAATTTGCCCAAGTAGTCTTGTTGATGACTGTTGAATAAATAGATAGGAAAGGATCTTAGGTCATTTTTGTATTAGTCCACTTTAGCCAAAAATAACTACCAAATGAAATCATGAACCTTTGATCCCTATCTGAGCCTTGAAGCTGATTTTGTTGTCACCTTTTTGATATCGTATCATTAGTTCTCTGAACGCACGATGCCACAACTTAGGCCCAAAACCTAAGTTGAGGGCAGTCATGAGGTAAATGAAAAAGAAATAGCTTAGCAGGATTGTATCTTTGCTTATGCCAAAGGCACGAAACCAAAATGAATGTAATGGTTCAAGTAAATGGTAGTTTCAAAAAAATAAGAAAAAAAGAAAAACAAAAAGAAAGAGAAAAAGAAAAGAAGAAAATAAATTATGTGGGTGTCGGGATGTGCTAAACAAAAGGAGGTTAGAACCACTCAAATAAGAGTTGTGTGCTAATAATAACTTTGAGGAGCCAAGGTAATCTAGTCACTCATAAAAAAAAATGTTCCACTCCCAAACCCGAGCTAATGCTACAAGCCAATAGAAGTCGTATAGAGATCCTATTCCAGTTGTTCGATAGTTCAAGTATAAAAAATGAGGGCAAGCCTACTGTGTGTATACTTGCAGTGTTAGAAGTTCTTTTGGAGAGTGAGAATATTCATCAATCCCAAATATCATGTGTGAGGGACTTCTTTTTTGTGAGGGCACTATGTGTTGACATCCTTTGAGAGGGCGCAATGTCGCGGTGACTCACCAAAAAATAAGTTGATTTAAAAAAGAATTAAAAGAATTTTAAAAAGGGAAAAGGGGGATAAAACAATTTAAAGGGGTAAAAGGGAGTCGCCACTTAATTTTAGACAAAATAGGAAACCAATTAATTAACTTAATAAATATGTCTACGAAACCAAAGATTCTAGGTAAAGGGTTCAAGTTATTCCGAAGGGAAGGTGTTAGGCATCCTTTGAAATCCACAATTGTGGGTCCCGACTGAATTCATTTTTTTCAAATTGAAGAGGAGATAAAAATAAACATACAAGTATAATAAGCAAGTGATATACATAAGTAATAAAATGAAAAAATAATATAAAAAATGGCCTAAAGTTTGCGTAACATCGATATATACAAAATAATGAATAAAGAAAATAATTTGACCTTCATTCGAATAGCATCAATGGGAAGCAACTTTGCATACCTATAAAGACACTTAGTAAAAGTGTTAGTAATAAATAAATATGAGTAAAACTAAATGAATTAAATAATAACTTAAAAATAAAACCCGTCTTATTAACATGGGAGGCCTTGGAAATCGACGGTAATTTCTTCATCGGCCAATTTTAATAAACAATATATATAAACTTAAACTAAATTTCGATCTTTTAAATGGGGAGGCCTCGAAACTGACGGAAAGATTTTTTCATTGGCCAATTTTAACATACAACATATATAAACTTAAACTAAATTTTCTTCTTTTAAATGGGGAGGCCTCGAACATCAACGGAAAGATTTTTTCATTGGCCAATTTTAACATTTGCTAAAAATAACTTAATAAAGAACAAAATGCATCAAATAAATTTCAAACAACACAAATAGAACCCAATGTAAATGATACTCAAGCTATCTAAAGAATAACAACAAATATATAACACATCAATAATAACAAAAATAACAAGGCAAAGTAATAATTTAAAGCTTTAAATAAAATAAAATAAACAATTCAAAACTTAACAGAAATGATTTTCAACAAGGAATAATATTCAATCATTGAACTATAAATATCACATCAAACTAGAAAAGGATAATATAAAGTAAAATAAAATGACTTGTGACCAGTATCCAAAACATAACCATACAAATTAAATAAAAAAATATATAAACCACTAATTCCAACAAAAAAAAAAAAAGGCCAAACATGGATAAAATAGAATAATAATAAATGAACAAAGTAAACACCTAGAAAAATGTAATACGAGACGGTAAAGCTCAACAAATCTATCATAACGGAATATAACAACTCAAATCACCTTAACAAAAATAAAATAAATTCAAAATGACAATCATTGTGAAGAATCGGAGCATAACAAAAGTAATAAAATTAAACAAAGAAAAATAGTGAATAATCAAATAAAAAGATGAGTAATGGAGACAAACAGTGAGGTTTCAACAACGTGGAGTTGGCCGGAAATGGCTGAACCTTTGAGCTTCGCCGGAGTTGGAGTATGGAGCTTTGAGCTCGCTGTTCCAATATTGACTAATAAAGGGGAAAAGGGAACGGGACGGCAGCGGTGGTTTTTGTTGCTCTTTGTTGAAGCTTTGTGGTTGTTGCTGTTCGTTTTTATGTTGGTTCGCGATCTCGGAGTTTAGAGCTCCGGTTCGCTGAAATTGTTTCTGATTTGCTGGTTGTTTCTGAGATGGTTATATGTGGTTTGGGGTCGGGGTTTTGAGGTTGTTTGTGTGTTGTTGTTCTGGTTTTTTAATTGTGATTTGGTGGTTGGTTTGGCAGTGAGGTTGAAGCTCGCCAACAATGGGGATTTGAGGAGGAAAACGGGGAAGGGAACTGGTGGTTTCAGGTGGTATTTTAGGTAGATTTGGTCGAAAAAGTGGGGAAAAGGAAGAGGGGATGTTTGGGTGGCGTTTGGTGGAGGAGACGGTTGTTTCCGGTGAGTATTTCACCGGAAGTGGTAATGGAAAAAGGAAGAGGGGTTGCTGGTGGCTATCGTTGAGGGAGAATTGAGATCTGTTAGGGGCAGTGGCTGGTCGGAGAAGAGTAGGTGCTGCCGGAGTGGAGAGGGAAGAAACATACAGTTTGGGTTGCTATTTTGAGCTGGGTGGTGGCAGCAGCTCTAGGAAGAAAAATTAGGACTTTTACACATTTGGAATTCTTCCTCTCAATCTAAAAAAAATTCACCACCCTTTTAACTTAATGAACAAGCTAATCTTTAAACAAGGAATTGAAAACCACAAATAGTACAATATCACTATCATAAAACCGTGGGTCAAAATCACTGATTACTAAAATATTTGTGTATGACATCTTATCAATATTAGAATGAATTTCTGGACTGTGCAAAATATTAAAATTAATATTAACAAATGTAACAGATAAAATGAATATGAAAAAATGCAACGAATATAGACAATGACATGTAAAAATGCAATTTAACATAAATAATTATTTTATAAAAAATGAACAAATATTTGAACGTATTCAACCGGCTGTGACAAAATAATATAAACAAAATTAACCGATAAAAATCATAATATTTTGAGATAAGGATAATTATCAACAAATTGCATTAAAATGGCAAAACATGTATTTTGAACTATCAAAAAAATTACTTAAAAAGTATTAACTTTAGAAATATCATACCAAAATTTGGTGTCAACATTATGTTTGCATTTGATAGTTTGTTATGTTAGCTAATAGTTGGTACTAGTAAAAGCATGATCGACTGTGTGTAATGGGATGTCGTCCATTGATCTTTGCATGTTAGATAGAAGATTTTGGATGAATGTGTTGTGGAAACAGTTGTTGCATATCTGTGATATTGTTCTTGTGTATTTGAGCGTCAGGTGCTGTTCATTTTCATCGCTTGAGGACAAACAATGGTTCTAAGTTGAGGGTGTTGATGTGTCGTGAACTCATAACACATTTGACGCTCAAAACAAAGAATTAGTGTGAGAAGTTGAGCTTGTTTATTTGGATATTATGGTTTTTGTTGATGTTGTACAGGTGAAACACTTGGAAGCAAATGATAGGAAGAAAAAGTGAAAATGATGTGAAAGAAGCTACATGAAGTGTGGCAAAAGCCGTGAATATGCTTGTGGGTGTGATCTGAAAAGAATAAAGTTAAAGTCTAACCACACGAGGCCTCAGACGAGTTTTGGTTCATTAGACGAGTCGTTTTATGGCTCGTGGAAAGTGGGAGTGAAGAAAGAAGCTACCTAAGTGAAGCTTGAAGTCCACGGAGCACTAGACGGGTCGCGGTGCTTACAACGATCCATCTAGTAGCTCGTGAACAACTACACTGAAGAAAGACACCACAATGTCTATAGCACCAAATTTTTGGAGAAATAATTTCCTTTGGAGCCAAAGGTTGATTACTCAGAATTTTTACAGAGTGTTCCAACTTAGAACGAATTGAAGAACCAATTTGATGACCTGTTGTTATTTTGTGTGTCACCGTAGTCCAATTCTTGCAATTATTTTTTATAGTCATTTTCCTAATCGAACCAGATGTAACACCATCGTTTCCACAAATAAGGTGCTGCCCAGAATTTTCAGTTGCATTTGAAGCTAATTTATTTTTCTTTTCCCTCAAGAATCAGTGACGCCTTCACAGTTTTATTTAATTTCAAAGCTTCCCAAATCGACGTGTGATGCAATGACCAAAGCCTTTTAATTTCCACTTGATTCTTAAGAAACATTATCACCTAGTGTGTGTCCCAAATTAGCTAACAACTGATTAACCACATCTACATTGTATCCGAGTATTATTTGCTCCTAGAATCGAGACATTTGATAGAGACTCCTTCTCAACATGACCAGCAATTATATTATATTGAGAAATGAGGTGGAGGTATACTACTTTTAGGGGTGGCAAAATTAGCCCATAAAAATATGAATTTTAGTTTTGTGCACTGTCAGTGTACTAAACTTCTCACACCATCACGTAATCTCAATAGGTAATTAACCACGATAACTTTGTAAGTATGTAGAAGTAAGATTATTACCTTTTTAAATATAATTATAGTTCACAAAAAGAAAAAAATATTAAAGGCAAGTAGAATCGTATTTATACTCTAACTAAAATTGTGTAGAATGCCAAATTTATTTACTATCGATAATTTCATGTAAAATTATCAATATTATAGTCTGAATAACTATGAAGGTTTTGGATCATTTATTAATCATGAAAATATAATTAAGTTCTAGAAACTTCCTGATTTTAGGCCCTTGTTAGTATTAATTAAGGTCCTTTCAAGTTAATCTAATTCAAAAAGCTTTATAGATATCAGTCATGCAAATTGAATGTATAGAGAGCTTTGAGAAAAGGACCATCTTAAATCATATTATTAAGCCATGTAATTATGTCAAATCTTTATTGAAAAATTATCATATAACAGATGGAGCACATCAAGATTTCATGTGAAATACACATGGGGCACATGAAGGCAAAAAAAGTTGGATGATTAAATCCTCAAAAATTGAGAGAATTAGAAATATGGAGGTTTTGTAGGAGTGAGAAGAGAGAGATTAAGAGAGAAGAAAAAGAATTTATAGATGAAAAAAATTACTTAATTAAGAAGATAATAACCTACTATATTATGTCAATGCTACCTGATGGTGTAAAATAACTATACATCGACGGTGAATATAACTTAAACTCTAAAAATATAGGTAATTCATATAACCTGTCAAGTTTGGGTGGGTCATTAGCTCATTTCAACCTATTTAAAGTTGGGCTAATATGTAACCCAAGTAATTTTTGAGTGGGTCATTATTGACTCAACTCATTTTGAACCTGCCAAATTTAGTTCAACCCGCTCATTTGATACTCCTAATATTTTCATCTCTTTCCCAACTCCTTCCGCAATGTAATATAAAAAATTTAAACACGAAACTACACAGTTTCTAAAAAAATGAAAGATGCAATTTTAATCAAAGAAAATAATAGTGTCTGGAATGAACTCTTAGACTGTATTGGATCACATTTATTCATTAGAAAATTTTCTATTCCTAGAAACTGGACATTTTGTGCATTTGCATATGTAGGTTTAAGGTAAAAATATATAGGAGATGATGAGTGTGTTTGATAAAACAAAAAATATTTTCTTGAAAAAAGTAAGTTAGACCGTCAAAAGTTCTTTTTATGGAAAACATTTCCACCAAAAGGAGAAAACAAACTTCTTTCACATTGACTCAAAAGCTATTTTTTTGTAATTCTCACAATTGTGAAATTAAAATGACTATATTAACCAACATTTAAACTATGTACGCATATCAAAAAAAAAAATCCAAATACTGAAAAAAAATTCATCATACACTATCTAAATTGCTAAGGAGTCATTTGATTCGGAATAAGGATATGATTATAATCTATATAAGACACAAAAATTAGATAGGATATAATCCCACATCCTATATAAATGAAAAATACAATGATTTTAATTGTAATGTTATATTTATTTTGTAGCTAATATCATCAACAAAATAAGGGATATATGTGATGCTGAATTTTATGTAGGTAAGTAAATAACTCTATTATTATTTTATCAAATCTTAAATGTTTTTTCCCTTATTAATAATTTCATCCTCCAAACAAGTATTTATAAAAACAATAATTACTTTTTCTAAAAAATTATATGTTTCCAAAAAATACCTGATTTTTTCCAAACTCTAAGATTCTTGAAACAATAATTCATATCATTAAAATCCATTTACACATCACATTTTTTTTCTTCATTTTAATCAGTTCATTCAGTACTACTCACATGTAATATATTATTGGAAATTAGCATTTGTTGTTCCCAATGATACGCTACTTGTTACAACAAATTAAAATGACTGGTTTGGTATAAAAGTTATAACTACACAAACAATACATATTACTTAAACTTGCAGTTGTGATCACTATGAAGGAAACAATGAATTGCAAAAAATTGAAGAAAATCCACAAGAGGCTTACCTGTTAGCTAATCTGAGTACAATAATAAAAAATGTATCTCACAGATGTTAAGGCTACATCAAATATTTTGTTAAATTGAGATGCAAGAGAATTCAATCTACAAATAATTTATCCCATATATAATATGTATCAGTCAACCAAAAGGTTATGTAATAGAAGGATTCATGGGTTTGATACTAAACAAAACAATAATCTCAAGTCAAGAAACTAAAGCAAGCATGTAATCCAATGATGCCCATTAGTTCCAAACAGGAAAAAAACCAACAAACAAGAAATTTAAGTCATTCAAAAGAAAAATAGCTCCAAAAACATGAAAGATTACTTAATCACTACAAAGATTCCTTATGAGAGTTGTCATGAATTGTCTTGATAGTATCATATTGATGATTTATCAGGATAATTTGATGTTCCTGAAAACTGGACACTGGATGTCACTACCACCTGCATATGTAGGTTTAAGATAAAATCAAGAGGAGATTATGGGTGTGACCAAAAATAGTTTCTTGAAAAAATAAGTCAGTATTTAGTTATCAAAAATATCTTTATGGGAAAAAATTCAAACAAACGGAGAAATCTCTCTCTCTCTCTCTCTCTCTCTCTCTAAAGTATTGTTTTTTGTGTGAACTTATGAGAAAAGCATCCTTAATATGAAAAAGGACTGTTAGGCTCTTTGTGCGACATCTCATATACTTACATGTTATCATTGCTAACTAGGACATAAATTGGTTGACTAAATACTAAAAGTGCAAGTATGTGCCATGTAAGTGTAAGTTTTGTATGAAGTCCAACTTGGTAGGTTTAAGCTAGAACTTGCCCAAGTAGTCTTGTTGATGATTGTTGAATAACTGGATAGGACAGGATCTTAGGCCGTTTTTGTATTAGTCCACTTTAGCCAAAAAAACTACCAAATGAAATTATGAACCTTTGAACCATATTTGAGCTTTGAAGCTAATTTTGTTGTCACCTTATTAATATTGTATCCTTGGTTCTCCAAAGGCACGATGCCACAACTCAGTCCAACAGCCTAAGTTAAGGGTAGTCATGACCTAAATGAAAAATAAATAGCTTAGCAGGATCATATCCTTGTTTATGCCGAAGGCATGAAACAAAAAGTCATGGGTTGAATGGTTCATTTAATGGTAATTACAAAAAAAAATGTAAAATAAAAAGAAAGAAAAAAGAAAAAAGAAAAGAAGAAAATTAATGATGTGGGTGCATGCCGAGATCTGTTAAAGAAAAGGAGGTTGGAACAACTCAAATAAGATTTGTTTGCTAATAAGAACTTTGGGGAATCGAGGTAATCTAGTCACTCATAGACCAAAATGTTCCACTCTGAGCCAGCGCTACAATCCAATAAAAGTGCTATAGTGATCCTATTCTGGGATAGTTGAAGTATAGAAAATGAGGGCAGGCCTATGGTATGTATACTCGTAGTGTTAGAAGTACTTTTGGAGAGTGAGAGTATTCATCAATATCAAATATCATGTGTGAGGGACTTCTTTGTTGTGAGGGCACTATGTTTTCATTTGATAGTCAGTTATGTTAGCTAATAGGTTGTACTGGTACAAACATGATCGACGGTGTGTAATGGGGTGTCGTCCACTACTCTTTGCATGTTAGATAGATGATTTTGGATCGAAGTGTTGTGGAAATAGTTGTTGCATATCTGTGATGTTGTTCCTATGTATTTGATTATCAGATGTTTTTCAGTTTCATTGCTTAAGGACAAGCAATGGTTCTAAGTTGAGAGTGTTGATGTGTTGTGAACTAATAGCACATTTGATGCTTGCGAGAAGTCAAGCTTTTTTATGTGGATTTGATGGTCTCTTTTGATGTTGTATAGGTGAAACACTTGGAAGCAAATGATAGAGAGAATGAGTGAAAATGAAATGAAAGAAGATATATGAAAGGCTACATGAGCCGTGAAGTGTTGCATAAGTCGTGAAAATGCTCGTGGGAGTGATCTAGAAAGAATAGAGTATAAGTCTAACCACACGAGAACCTAGACGAGCCATCTTTTGGCTCGTGGAAAGTGGCAATGAAGACAGAAGCTACCTAAGTGAAGCCTCAAGTCCACGCAGCACTACACGGGTTGTGGTTCTTAAGACGAGCCGTCTAGTAGCTCATGAAGAACTGCAGTGAAGAAAGACACCACAATCTCTTAGTGTGAGACTATGGATGGGTTGACGAGCCGTCTGACCTTAGACGAGCTATTAACCTGCTCGTGGAGCTGGTCGACATCATATGTCCTACTTCTAGTAGGACTTTTTTCAAACACTTTTTTTATTCCTTAGGTTTTATTTTTAAATTTTTATCAAGACATTCTGAGCAAAAAGAAAATGAGAGTTTCCTTTTTGAACACATTTCTTGGTCGATTACTTGGGATCAAAACTTCGTGTTCTTGATTTTGGTGTTGATAATCAAGAAGTTTTTGGTTTGCTATTATTGTAAGTCTATTATATTATTCTTTCAATAATCTCTACTATTAGTTTCCTTGAAATAATGAGCGGCTAAACACCACAACTAAGGTTGTGGGAACCATGAATAAACACAATTGCGGATTCAAATATGAGTAACGCTTGATTGTTAATTGCATATGTTGTTTCTATATTCGTAATGACAGCCTTCTAATGAGTGCACGCATTGGAACACGCCTATATTTACCGCTTGTTCGAGAGAAAAGTGATAACTAGGAAAAGCTAGAAGCAAATTCCATTAACTTGTTTTAAATATTAGAGCTCCATAGAGGATAATCTTCTTAACAAGTACACAAGGGTAAACATCAAAACACTCTAAGACCAAGAGGATAAGAGTGAAAGTCATCTAATAGGCTGAAAAACGTTTAGATGTATCTTACTTGCTAGGAGTATATAAGATTAATAACATATCGGTATCCGAAATAACATATCGGTATCCGAATAGAATTTGAGTTGGAGTTAAAGGTCATGGGGAACACAATCCTAGTCTCACTAAATCAACTACTATATCTTGGAAATATTCTTTTCTCTTGTTCGGTGTTAATCTTAACCAAAATTGGTTACTTGAACTCAAATAACCCAATATTTACTTTTCGTAATTTACTCCTTTTGGAAATATTAACCACAATTGGATATAAGCGTTAGTACTGTAAATTCCCTGTGGGATCGACCTCAACTCCAGTTGAGTTCTATAATTGACTTCGACCGTTTATACTTCTTAATTAAAGTGTAAGTTTGGACGTATCAGGCTCTTAGACCAAACAGGGGTAAGACCCCATATCAACGACAAGATCTCGTTGTTCAGGGTCTCGTGGGTCAGCTACAGCTAGTCATATGGTTGAGGGAGATTGTGCATCGAGATTTGGGGTCCTGAGTGCACCTTTGATTGTGTTGAATGAGGATGAGCAGTGCTGATATGAGAAGCTTAAAAAGATGGATCCAGTTCAATTTTAAGGTGGAAAGCGAAAGGATGCACATGACTTTCTAACTAGATGTAGAGAGTTGTTAGAGACTATTGGGTTGGCAGAGTCTCACGGAGTTCATTCGCTACACTCAAGATGCTTGGGCCACAAAGAGGGTAGTGGAGAGTCTATTTGATGTTTTTGTTGGTGGGATCTCCTTCAGTGACCTAGGAGGTATTTACTAGGTCTTTTATGACTGTTTCATCCCTTAAAATGTAAGGGGGGAGAGACAGTTGAGGTTCGAGGGTTTGAGGCAGGACAACCTATCTATTGCATGAAACTTATTTCTACCATTATTTAGGACATGCCTTGTCCATTCTTTCTAATGAGGCTGAGAACCCATATTTTTGTGAGAGGTTTGTCTTATTTGGTTTGTATGGATGCTTTTAGATCAGCCCACAAGGGGGGATTCCTTCAAGTCCATTAAGGGTGCCACCAAGGAGGCAAAGTTGATCGAGCGAGAGGAGTTTGGGGAATGCTAATAAGGCTCGCACTTCAGGTCAGTGTTCTAGAGGTAGGGATCCATTAGTGGGAGTGGTTTCTTTCAGCGTCAAGGACCTGTTCAAGAAGTTATGCTGAGATGTGAGGGTGGTCGGCTATCTTGTGGGTTGTCCAGTTTAAGCCATGGTTCTCATAGTTCAAAATAGTGATTGCAAGATGAGGCAGTTATAGTGGTTCCTTGGGATCATCACAACAGTCCCATGTTCAGACATTTTTCTTTCGTTGTGGAGATCTCAATCATATGATACGATAGCTCCCTTTGCAGGATAGTGAGAGAGGACTATATTCTAGTTATTCCGTACTGAATAGGTCACTAGCACCTCAGGCTAGTGGCCGAAGTAAAGCTTAGACTAGTAGCAGTAGATGTACTCCTGGTAGGGGTGCTAGCGAAGGTGTGGCTCATCTAGGCAGAGGTAGAGGTACCGCTCAGGTTGGAGCCGACAAAGGGAGCCAATGTTATGCATTTCTGAGGAGACTTAAGGCTCAGTCTTCAAATGCAATTATTACAAGTATCGTCCACATCTACCAGCGACTTGCATTTATATTGTTTGATCTATGATCTATTTCCTATTATGTGTCTGCCCATTTTGTTGTTGGGTTTGATTTGACGTGTGATCATATGAACATACATATTCGTGTTTCTACACCCATGGGTGAGCCCTTAGTACTGGATCAAGTTTATCAATTTTGTCTTATCACTTTTATGGGGTATGACACCTAGGTAGACCTAATTATTCTAGGGATGGTGGACTTTGATGCTATCTTGGGTATGGATTTTCTATCCCCTAATAATGATATTCTTGATTGTAATGCTAAGATTGTAGCCTTAGTGATGCCTTGTGTTCCCAAGGTTGAGTGGAAACGTGGTAGTGGTTCTTACACTAGCAAGGTTATTTCCTTTCTCTATTTCCAGAGACTAGTAGATGAGGGTGTTTTTCTTACTTAGCTTTCATCCAGGACACTAGTATTTAAGTTACCTCCCGTGGAGTCCATTTTCATGGTATAGGATTTTGCAAATATACTCCCTACTGATCTTCTAGGTGTTCCCCCGATAGAGACATTGACTTTGATATTGATTTGAAGACATGCACTAAACACATTACTATTCCTCCATATCATATGGCCCAGTAGAGTTGAAGGAATAGTGCAAAATCTGCTAAGTAAGGGTTTTATTATCCATAGTATATTGCCTTGGAGTGCACCGGTCTTGTTTGTGAAGAAGAAAGATGGGGCTATGAGGATGTGTATTGACTATATGCAGTTGAACAAGGTGATTGTGAAAAACAAGTATCCTCTTCCACGAATTATGATTTATTTGATCAACTTCAGGGGGCAGCATTATTCTCTAAGATAGATTTAAGGTCCAGTTATCATCAGTTGAGGATTAGGGCATCGGATGTCTCTAAGACAACTTTTTTGACCATGTATGACCATTATGAGTTCTTGGTGATTTCCTTTGAGTTGAATAATGCCATGTAGGGTTCATAGAGTTGATTAACAATGTTTTTCACCCGTATTTAGATTTCTTTATGATTGTATTCATTGAAGAAATTTTAGTGTACTCCAAGACTAAAGAGGATCATGTTCACCACTTGAAGATAATGTTTCATAGGTTGAGGGACAAAGAGTTGTATGCAAAATTCTCAAAGTGTGATTTCTAGCTTGATTCAGTGGCATCTTGGGATACGTAGTGTCTAAAGAGGTTATTAGGGTGGACTCGGCCAAGATTGGGGCAGTTAGGGTTGGATGAGGCCTACTTCTCCTATGGAGAATCTTAGTTTGGTGGGGTTAGGAGGCTACTACAGATGGCTTATGAAGGGATTCTCTACTATTACGACCCCATTGGCTAGGTTGACTCAACAGAGTATGGGTTTCCAATGTTTGGATGAGTGTGAAGAAACGTTTTAAAGCTCAAGACCTTGTTGACTTTGGCTCTTGTGTTGAATCTACCTGAGGAGGGTGTGGGTTTTACCATGTATTTTAATGCCTCGGGAGTCAGCTTAGATGGTGTGTTGATGTAGAAGGGAAAGGTGATTGCTTATGCTTCTAGACAGTTAAAGACCCATGAGAAGAACTACCCTACTTATGACTTAAAGTTGGCAATTGTGGTCTTTGTGCTAAAGTTGTGGCATCACTACTTGTATGGTGTGCATTAAGAGGTCTTCACCAATCATAGGAGTCTTCAGTATATCTTTAGTCAAAGGGATCTGAACTTGAGGCAACATAGATGGTTTGAGTTGTCGAAGGACTATGACATGACTATTCTATATCACCCAGGAAAGGTCAATGTGGTAGAAGATGCATTGATTAGGAAGACTTCTAGCATGGGGAGTCTTACCTCAATTCGAGTTGAGGATAGACCGCTGTCTAGGGATAATTAAAGGTTAGACAACAGTATTATCCCATTGTAGATCTTAGAGGATGGTGGTGTTATTTCTTTTGTTAAGGCCTAGTCTTTTTTTATTGAGCATATTTGAGAGAGGCATTTTGATGATGAGAAGTTGTGAATTATTCGAGATAAGATGTTAAGGGGTGAAGATGAGGAAGAGACACTTGATTCTGATAGAGTGTTGAGGATTGGGGTAGGATTTGTCTGCCCAAAGTGGGTGAGTTGGTCAGATTAATCTTGGAGGAGGCTCATTGCTCTAATACTCTCTTCATTCGGGAGCGGCCAAGATGTACCACAATTTGAATAAGTATATTTGGTGGTGTAGTATGAATAGGGACATTGTTGATCTTTTGGTGAGATGCTTAACTTGCCAACATGTCAAGTGCGACCATCAGCGGCCTGCTGGTGTGTCTTAGAGGATGCCCATTCCTACATGAAAGTGGTAGTGTATCATCATGGACTTCATAATGGGTTTGCCTACCACTGTGGGTGGTTATTTTTAGTTTTTTCCAAGTCCGCCCATTTCATTTTAGTTTAGGTAAAGTACATGGCAGAGAAGTTAGTTATTGTTCGGTTGCATGGGGTGCCTATTTCTATTATCTCTGATCGAGTTTCTCTCTTTACTTCTCACTTTTGAAGGGCCTTACAATATGGTTTGGGTACTCATTTATACATTAGTACCAATTTTCACCCTAGACAGATGAACACTCTAAGCGTACAATTTAGATATTAGAGGACATGATTCAGCACTCGTTGGGATCAATTATTTTCCTAAGCGGAGTTTTCTTATAATAATAGTTATCATTACATCATTCAAATGGCTTTATTTGAGGCGTTGTATGGTAGGACGTGTAACTCTCTGATTGACTAGTTTGATGTCATTGAGATAGATTCATTGGATATATACTTTCTTAGATATGCTATAGAGTAGGTTCATTTGATTCAGAGAAGGTTGTTGACAGCCCAGATTTGACATAAGAGTTATGCAGATAGGTATGTTCGAGCATTTGAATTTCGGGTGACCATGCTTGGCTCAAGGTATCACCCATGAAGGGTGTGATGAGGTCCGGGAAGAAGGGAAAGCTTAGCCATAGATTCATTGGCCCTTTTGAGATTTTATTGTGGATTGGAGAGGTGGCCCATAACCTTGCCACCTAACGTGTTAGCTGCACATCAAGTTTTTCATGTTTCCATACTTCAAAAGTATGTACCAAATAAGTAACATATGATTCACTTGATTATATGGTTTTGGGGCCACACTTGCCATTCGAGGAGGAGCCTATAGACATCTTGGATATGTAGGTTTGAAATCTAAGGATAGAGAAGAGAGATTTAGTGAAGGTGTAGTGCAGGCACTATTTGATAGGGGAGGCGACTTAGGAGATGGAGTCCAACATGCGTGCCACATATCCTAAGCTTTTTTAAGCTTCATGTACTTTCTTTTACTTTATGTTCGAGGATGAACAATATTTTAAGTGTTGATAATGTAATGACCATAGCAGTCATTTTTGGAAATTTTCAAAAATTTACCATTTTACCCATCCTGATAGTTTCCCCTAATCATGCTTGATCAGTTTACTAAGTTGCTTTCGAAACTTGATTGAAAAGTAATGGGTTTTTTGAAGTTTTTGAGTTTTGAAGGTTTAAAGTTGTTAAATTGGTTTTTGGTAACAACCGGAGTTTCAAGTCTTAGAATAGAATTTCGTTAGTTCCATTAGCTCTAGAGTACGGAATTTGGTATAGTAGTGCAGTCATTCTTTGTATCGGAGTTGGTTAGTGGATTTGAACCCTTGAGTTGGAGTTTTAAGGTGTATTTAGACTATGAGTTGACTTTGGTCAATATTCAGAGTTCAGACGCTCGGATCGGATTTCCAAATGTTCCATTAGATTTGGGGGATTATTTTAGGCCTAAGTGGGGTCATGGTTGAATTTTCAGAGGTTCTAAGGGTTGTTTGATAATGTTGAGTGTAAAATTAGTTTATTGCGACTTTCATGGGTTTCGGGTCAACGAAGCCTCGGATCTATGTTTCGATGGTTCCATTGAGACCAAAACGTCGAATCTAGTTGGGTTGCATACATAGTTTGTGTAATCATGGTTGTGAACAAATCTTGAGGGACTACTTAGTGGTTTTGTTAAGTTGTGATTTGTTGGTGTTGTCGTCTCATGCATGTTACGTTGTTCATTGCGCTCACGGGGTTAATCCTTGTGATCGCACGGATTGTTGTCGTGATTGAGTAGCAATATTTTTCCTAATCATCGTGATTACGTGGCTTGTTTCATGATCACAATGGTCAATTAAATGAGTTGACCAATGTTACTCATCGCGATCGCGAGGCTTTGGGTCATGATCGCAATAAGCAATTTTTACCTGAACAGTGTTCTTTTTTCAAAAGTCGGGGTTTCAACTCTATTTCACCATTTTTGAAAATTGAGAGCTCGATTGAGTTGATTTCAAAGTTATTTTTTAAGATTCTTTGATTGGGTGACGAATATTAACTCCCCATCTCTATTACCGACTAATTATTTCATGATTTTTATGGTTAACCATTGATTTTTATTCTAAACTTTGAAGGTGCTTATAAGAACTTAAGGTTTATGAAAATGGTGATTTAAGATTGGTTTTAACTCATTTTTTGATATGATTTTCACTATTGAGTTCCAAAACCATTGGGTAACGTGAATACAAATTTCCAAATTTAACCCTAATTCTCATAAAAGTGTGTTTGGGCCAATTTGGCCTCGGTTTTTCATGATCATTGATTGTGTTGATTTGAAGACCCATCAAAGAGGAAAGGCTCAAGTACCGAGTTGATTGATTGTGTTATTGAGGCAAATGGACCTTTTCACTCTTTGTTAAGTGTATTGAACTTTGTATGCCATTGCGCGATTGGAAGTAATGGGAATTGGTGAAGGGTTTCATATGGCTTGTGTATTTTCAAATGATGAACAATTCTTGAGATGATAACTTGAAGTAAAAGAAGAATCTTGTTGGTTTGTAATACAAATTATGCCTTGGATATTTGGATGATTATGTAAATTAACTTTGATCAAGTGCCTTGGTTAACTAGGATTGGTTGTTAATGTTGGAATATTATCCTTTCATTTAGCATTTGTACATGCCAATTTGCATTGGTTCTAAGGCACTATCATGATGGGTACTATGTGATTTTATGAAATATAAGGAACCAAAGAGGATGTACTATTTTAAGGGTTGCGTCGCACACCCTGAAGAATACAATGATTTGAGGGACATGTCCCACACTGTGACGGATTGTATTATATTGAGGGTCGTGTCGCACACCGTGATAGATGCATGGACAGATATGCCCCCCATGGGTCTCGGGCTAAGTTACAATGGGTGCGCACTATTGGGAAAGACATGCATAATCCTATATGACATTGAACTTCAATGAATTGCACTTCATTTGACTATTATCAGTTCTAACCGATGATATGTTATTGTGGTGATGTTATTGTGAAAGAATGTGGTGATATGACTATATGTGTTGAGGTTTTATTTGTGATGTTCTATATGTGCTTTGTTGCTAAAGAGTGAGAATTGCTAGGTTGGGTAGATTGACTCTTGCAGATTCTAGCTGTTAAGGATCAGATGGTGTGGTGGGAGAACTAGTGTTCAATATTGCTTTACTTAGTATTATTTAGGTTTTCTTGTTGGATGCCATTGTTTTTTGGTACTCACTCCCTTGCTTCTACACTTGTGTAGGTTATGAGCCTGGATCATCGTAATTACTCCTTCTCTTCTAATTCTGAGGCTTATCATTGGGAGTTTCTGAGGTAGTTGTTTGTCATTCCAGTAGACACCTCTTACTCTATTATTATGTTCTTGTTCTGTTCTAGAAACAAAGACATTCAAACATGTATTTCTTTTGAAATCTATTGTAATACATTAGAAGCTTGTACACATGATACTAGGTTTTAGGGGTTTATTGAGTTATGTTATGTCTTTCCGCCTTATCAAAGTTAAATTAATCATTTATTCCATTTTACTTCCACATTTACTTCGTTTGTTGGGTTTTAGGCTGTCCTATCTTGGTCGGATAAGACAGGTGCCATCACACCCATTTTTGGGTCATTCCAATACGGAGTCCACTGGTCCAAACATGTTCAAGACTAAATTTTAATCCTCAGCTCTGCGATATGGAATAGAAGCAGAGCTGGGTTCCTTATTCTCCGAGCCTCCTTTATCTTTCCTTATGACTTGCATGCATAGCTATAAACTTCAGCCTCACCTTCATTTCGTTTCTTCCCATTTCACTTATTTTTCCACGTACTTTCCATCCTACAAACACCTAATCACATTCGTTAGCAAAATAACATAAACAAGACCAAACCACAACAAACCTAACACGTTTTGTTCTCGAATTTCTCAAATATATTAGTTTCACTTAGCTTTTAAGCATATAAATATGTCCAGGATCAACAGTTCATGGTCAGGGCGCATTTCTCCTATCCACGGTTCGAGGTTTAGGTGCATTTATCCTAGCCACAGTTCGAAGAGAGGGTGCATTTCTAGTAGCCATAGTTTTGAATCCGGCACACTTCTATGAGCCAGGTTTGAGTCATGACATCTTGATTTTATTGGGTTCTTTTGGGTGCCTTCATCGCGATTCAATGTCTGGAGTCGACTGTATTAGTTATGGATTATAATTAGTTGTTGATTAACGCTCAGATTACACCTCTTCCAATTCTAGGTGTAGACGGTTGTTATCTAGTATAAAACCCAACAAAGAGTTGGGGTCAAACCCACAGGGAGCGGTACAATGTTCAAATTCAGTTATGAAGTTACAAATGTGGTCTAATCGGTTATAGGATTAGAAATTATCGAAAACATATAAACAAATCTAAGGGGTTGACAATGAATGTCAGATGGGGGGTTGGATTGTCAATTATCAGCTAAAGCACAAACGAGAATAGGGGAAACAACAATATAGAGAGGAATTCTCGGGATGTAATCGATAATAGGCAAATTTCACTATATGGGTAATTGAAATTAATAACGAATTGCTAAATCTCAGTGGGTAGGCTAGATTATAAGTGTAATAGCTTTCTCTCGAACAACTACTACGATTCAAGTGAGTTCTCTCAGACCTCAACAAGCATATCAATATAAATAGCCCAAAACCTTAATTCTTCTACTCTCTCGAGCTAGATAGGTAGAATCGAGTTTAGGATTACTCTTTCAAGCTAAACCCATATCAACCCAATAACTACAATCATTAATCAAAAGCTTTGATTCTAAAACATTTTTCTCAAGCAGGCCTAGAATTCCACTTGCAACTACAATTCATAGATTAAAACAGAGCTATCGACTAAACCCACTTCAATTAAGCATTTAAATCAGTAAATAACAATACCCATAAGCTAATTCAGCCAATGATCACATGATCACACCCCAAGAATTGAGGTTTTAGATAAGCATTATAAAAAGATAAAAACAATTACCAACTAGATTAGCCATGAGTTGGGTAAAACTCTCCAAGTCTTTACAATGCTCCAAAATGACTCCGTTCAAAAACCCACTTACAAATCCTTAAATTTAAGCTTCAAATCCTCAAAGTATACAATGGAAACTCAAAAACTCAAAGAAAACTCAAACTCTCAAACTTGGGGATCAGAACTCCTCACTCTTCATTTTAAATTTCAATTTATAATGCCCAGCTTTTTGGCCTTCAGGGCCATTTGGCGGAGTAATTCGCGCCTCGCCAATCGGGTCGGCGATCCGCCCTTCGCTCCCATCCATCGCCAATTTGCATTGGCTATCAGTCCTCAGAGTTCTGTAAACTTAGGCAATCAAAGTTGTTGTCGCGGAGTCATTCGGCGATCCGTCGACTACCCATTCTTGTCGCCAAATTGGTTCTTCCCCAGGCCTGGCACGCTGGAACTTTGGGAGAGCTAAAGAGTCACTCGGTAGTTCGCTGAGTGGTCTTGGCGATCACTAGTATCGCCTTTCTTCAACTTCTTTAGCTTTTCCGTTCCTTTTTTCCCTGTAGTGTCATTGCCTTGCTCCTTAGCTTTCAATGCTGCAAATCAACACTTAAACATCAGTTTATAGCATAAATTAGGCATTTGAGGACATTTATACTATCAAAATAAAGCCTTAAATGAGTCGAAATCTCGGACTCATCAACACCCTCAACTTAAACTTTTGCTTGTCCTCAAGTAAAACTCAAGATCAATCAGTTCAACAAGGATGTCTACAAACAGTGATGCTTAAGACTCAGCATAAATGCACACCAAAAAGGTTCAAACTACAAATACAATGATCAATTGTGAACTTAAAGTTTCAAATTGTGATTCACCATTATCAAGTGTACTAAAGCTCACAATGCTTGCTTCAAATGCAAGTTCAAGCTCAACAAAGGTATTCAAATTCCCTCACAACAAAGATGATTCCATATTCACACAAAATTTCTCAACAATTTAAGGTCCCGGAATCACATACAACTCTCACACTTACAAAGATGAACACATGCATGACCTCACCCATAGGCTTGCCCTTATTTTCCAATCAACATTTGTTTCAACTCACTCAAGATCGCAAGGGTTTTTTTAAGGCATGTAATGGGACTGAGTGTAAATGTATGGTCATTTAGGCTTAGTGGCTTCTACCTTCATGAAGTATGGCCTGAAAATCACTTTTTTCCTTCTCTTTCACATTCAAACATGATCATAATCCACCCCATTATTCAACTAAACATGAATCACCGGATGCCCCATTTCTTTTACTATGTCCACACACTTTATTTCACAACTTTTTCTCTTTTTCAGTCTTCTTCTCACTTTTTTACATGGAGGGGTTCCATCTTTTTCAAAACAATCCATCAAAGGGGAATTTTTTCACACTTCTTGACTTTCCTTCTTTTTCACCACACCCCCCAACTTAAGCTTTCGGCCTAAGTTGGCTATTCAAACAAACCAACACTTCATGAAGGTTATGGGTGATGGGATAAAGAGGTCAAAGTTGTTCAAGATTCTTCCAAAGAAAAGGATAGGCTCAAAAGGTGCCAAGCAAGGTTCACACTTCTCATAAGGTTATCCACAAAGAGGTATATTGTCAATTTGGTTCAATCTTCAAAACTTTTGCCTAGGATCATTTCAATTGCTTGCTTCACTTAATCAATCGGATCAATGAGGCAAATTCTAGGTGTCATCAAAAACAATGTTCAAGACAACCTCACCACACAAGGCATTGATACAATTATCAAAAAAGACTCCACACTTTCTAGCTAGCGTACAATATTCATCGCACGAGACTTAATCGACAATCGGCTAGTCACAACAAGATGCTAAAAGTTCACATATTGTATATGTAATTTAGTTTGCCTCATCGTAGCCACACATTCATTTTGTTCAATTAAGAGCACTATTGAAGTCATCGGTATTGACCACAACCGACACTCAAATTTGCACAAGAACAGCCACAATCACACATAATAGAGGTGGCAAAAATTTTAAACTTGGATCAAAACCATTCAACACCATTTTCATCTCAAAACAATGGACCACAATCCAACAACCAAGATATATATAACCCAATAAGCTCTAATATTCACAAAACTACAAATAAAAATAAGCCAATATTCACAAAAATAGCCCATAAGAGGTAGGTATGGAAATATCTCACCCCACCAACAAAATACGCAGTTGTTCTCAAATGCAAATAAAATAGAAATAGTCTAAAAAGTGAACAGAAAAGGAGGCAAAGAAAATCATCATGCCAATCTAGGCCTGGGTGAAGTCTACATATCCGCAACTCCCTCTGTCTGGGCATCAGTTCCCAGTATCTCAGCATCCTTGGCTCAACTGGAGCCTACCATAGAAACATCCCTCAAAGAGGCCTGCACAGTTTTATGCACCATGGATCCCTCTAGGTCCGCCAACTCATCATAGACAGCCGCATCAGTAACATCTAGTTGCTTCTCATTTGTCTCCGCCTCGGACTCAGCATAAGCATCATCGGCTCTAATCTCATCTCCGGTCATATTAGCCGGAGAAATCTCAGAACTAGTTGGAACCTCAGCACTCGACATCCCAGGGATCTCCACAGTACCAAAAAACATGGATAAATCAGTGGACTTCAACTCGTCCACATCTCTACGTAGCCCAACAATTTTGACCTTTAAGGCCGTCACAGCATTTGTTGCTCTCTGGACCTTCTCACACTCATCCACTCGCACAGTAAGGGGATCCAAGGCCAACTTATGTCCATCAATCTTAGCCCTAATAGGTGCTAAAGCAGCAGCAATAGCCCGCTCTATCATCCCACGAATAGCGGCCACTACCCGGGAGGCACGCACATTAGCAAATTGGGTCTTGTAAAGTATCGCCTGGTGATAGGGAGTCGGGAGGAAGAAGCAGCAGCAGCAGAAGATCTAGTGGAAGGGGATGCAGTAGAACTACTCGGAATCTCAGAAGTAGAAGGTCCATATATACTTGAGGGCCCACTAGCCTGAGGAGGCATAATTTCCTTTTTAGGCAACATATCAACATCGACCTTTGAGGATGTATCCATCGGTGTTGGCCTCCTCCTGTCAGCCTCATCCCGCATGTACTCAGCCTCGATACGCTGGATGTCAGTAGAAGAGGTGGGTGTCACCTACATATCCGTATTCTCATCTCCCAAAACACGGAACCATCTGCACAACTCGATGATCAACACTGGAAATGGGAAAGAAGTCTGGCGCTTCTTGGCCCTCATGGCCATCTCGTGCTCAATCATCAACCCTAAATTCAGCTTCTGGTGACCAATGATGGAACCCAGACATGCTGCCTTCAGATGTCTGAGGATGGACTCATTCTGGGATGGCATAATTGTGCTACTGATGAACCCGAACTAGTATCTGGAAGAAACATTCAGGTCCTTCTTCTCTATTGGGCACCTGCCTCTATCTACTTCGTGGTGACATCAGAGAGAAGGGGTGCCAGCCAACCCTTGAGATCCTCCAAAGTCTTCTTCTGGACTAAGCCGATGTAATTATTGATAATATTCAAGGAGCATCCTAGTACCTCATTGATGTATGAGCAGTGGTATTTAACTTTCTTGCCACGAACCATCACAAAGTCCACTGGTTTGAAGGAACTGGCCTTCTTCTTCGCCTTTGGCACCAAGTCTCCGTAAGCCGAATAGATCTCCCGGACCCACGAGGAAATGTAGGGGCCCCAGGATTTGGTAAATATCTCAAACTTGTGGAACTTGATAGTGTTTCGTACCTCTAGATGTCTTTCCACCACACCGTTGGTAGACAATCTCTTCTCCTCTAAGACAGTACTCAAACCCTCGATCTTTAGTCGATTGAGTGATCGGGGAGCAGGACCCTGAACAGGTGGTGCCTGCACCACTGTGTGTGTTGGAGGAGGAGCTGGAGTTGAAGCTCGAGGGGTAGGTGTTAGAGACACTGGGATCCTAGACGAGTCGTTCATCGATTTTGAGCGTAGATTCGCTCTCCTTTCCTGTAACAACTGGTCATCCTCCGACTCAGAGATGGAAGCAAGAGAATCATTTTGCGAGTCACCCTCACTGTCGGAGGTGGTGAGGTGTGTCTCATAAGCCCCCTCACTATATGAGCTTGCCTCCTCATGTGTCACAACCACGGGCCCTTTGCCCTTGCCTTCACCTCCCTTTGGAGGTTGTTTTGTAGCCTTAGCCCGGGAAGCAATCGCTTCCTCATTGATTATAACTCTGCGTGCCCACTTTTGGGATGGCATATCTCTACCAGCAACTTTGGGTCTAGCCATACCTTCAAGAACCATGTGGGAAACATTAGATAACCTTAAGAAAAATATCAGAAATGAAAAATGCAGGAAAACTCGCCAAACCGGTCGGCGAGCTAGGTCAGGCTCGCCGAAAGTTACAGTACAAAAATTGCCAAAAATAAAAGTTGGTCGGCGATGTCCATGGCCATTCGGTAGATAGACAACACCTTTTGGCAAACTAAAAGTAGCTCCTCGAAATTTACAGAACAATTTCAAGAAAAAGGGGTGCAGAAGGGAGATTAGAAGGGGCTTTCGGCTAGTCAACGAGTGAACTCAGAGAGCACAGGCATATCACCGAAAGTTACAGCACTTAAAGCCTTAAAAAAAAAGAAATAAATGGTGATCCAGGGGGACTTAGGCAAACCGCCAAACCACTAAGCGTGCCCGACCCAACTCGCCAAGTAGACCAGTGTGCCAGTTTTTCACCCCGTACATCAAAATCAAGCCCAGCCTACGACAACAAAATTAAACACCAAAAACATGAAATTAATACTAGATCCATAAGACCCATGCCCTCGGGGTACTCAGACTTCCCCCGATTTGGCCAAAATTGGCCAATTGACGTCTTTTGTCCTTAAGCATGACGTCAACCGCTCTATCATCGGACAATTTTTTACTATTAGCACAATTTGGGGTTACTCAAACTTCACCCACTAGACCCACGACATTCACAACACAACCCAACAATTTAATTAGTTATAGACACGGGAACTAACCATTTTACAACCAATTAATTACAAATTCATTCAAAGACGGGCAAACCATCAATCACAGAATTATCAAAACAACAAAACCCATAAATATCAACAACAAAGTATAACAAGCATTTGATTTCAACCAACAATTAAGTTTGGGGTTCGGAAAACCAACCTTTTTATGCCAAAATTTGTAAAGCTAGGTGGTAAAGTAATTCCAAAATCAGTCCCGAGCAAAGATCCCAAACAAAATGAGAGTAAGAATACAAAAGAACAAACAATTTAATATCAGAGTGAAAGTGTGGAAGTTGAAAAAGTGAGAAACCGAAGGATTTTTGAAGTTTAAATTGTTTGGCCTTTTAAATCCTTTCAGTTCACGCGCCAATCGACGAAGTAAGTCAGGCTCACTGACCCACTCGGCACTGTGCCGAGTGGTACTTCAGCCCATCGAGTTTTACAGAACCTCCAGCAAACCAGGTGGTTCCAACGGCGGTCCAAGTCGGCATCACCGACCTATTCGGCGAGTCGCCGATTGGACTTTTTGCTCGCTAAGTTGTCATTTTCCCAAAATTTTGACTTCTTAACCTGCACATTCAACACCCATTATTCAAACAACATAAATCAAAGCAATAAACATTGGGTTGCCTCCCAAGAAGCCCCTCATTTAACGTCGTGGCACGATGTGGATACGCTTTCAAGGGTCATTCTTCGGATTGGCCAAGGTATCACTTGGTAGACCCCCTATTGGCCTTGGGTTCAAATGAGATGAAATTTGACCCATTTGCATTTCCAATTGCTTGATTTACATTGAATGTGAGGTGACCGTCTGATTAAGTGTAGAGACGTCCTCTTTCATTTCTTTCAAAACCTTGTCCGACCCTTCTACCTTATTGAGAATGCGTGCAAGTATGTCTTCCGTACGGACATTCTCCGAGTCATCCCTTGGTTCCTTAGGCTTTTGACGCTCATGGGGTAGGACGTATCTTTTCTTGTCACCAT